>JAPMLY010000986.1:0-29187 GCA_026401115.1 Tetraselmis chui
GGCACATAAGGAGAGGGAGAGAGAGATTTGTATAAAAGTAAGTAATGTAAGTAAGTATTTCTTCTACTACTGAATTGGAAATATCTATCGGCTATTATTTTATTATATCAAAGCCAACACGTTTCTTATCCCTGAAAATGCGGAAAAACGTTCCGAATAACAGACAGTCGGTAGCCGAAGATATAACGAGCAATGCACGAAATTTTCTGCCGGTACATTTGGTACGTTTTGGTACGTTTTGGTACGTTTTGGTACGTTTCGGTACGTTTTGGTACGTTTTGGTACATTTTGGTACGTTTTGGTACGTTTCGATACGTTTCGGTACGTCGGCATGCCGCGTCGGATTTTTTGATATGAAGCTATCCCTAGAGGGAACTGTGACCGCTACAGGTACACATACGGAAATGCAAAATGTACAATCTCGCCGATATGGACACACGCGGCCAGGAGCTTGGTCGGGTGGCTCATGGAAAACGCTTTGCATTGGGAGCGTGCAAGGGAGGATGGAGCTGGCTAGGACATGAAACTGGGAAAGGTGGGGGGAGGAGGGGTGGTGGAATGAGTGCACCGGGGAGGGAAGAATGTGACCCTTCCTTTCTCACCTCTACTCCCGCCCTCTTCGTTTTCACTCTTCATTTCATTCCTGCCTCGCTCCCCACTCATCCTCTCACCTCCCCTCCCTTTTCCCTTCCTCCCCATGCCCTCTCGTAGTTTTTCAGCTCCTTTCTACCCCTCCCCTTCGCGAAACCCCCCTTCCTTTCGTTTTCCCCTTCGATGAAATTGATTTAGAGCAATAACGATTTAGCGGCTAAGGTCTCAGGGTTTTGCCATCTAGGTATCTTAGGTTTAGGGTTTACGCCGGACAACCTCATCTCCGTTGGCGGTAACAAATTGAAATTGAAATTGTTTACAACAATACCAGAATAAACCGGGTGCTGTCTCTGGGCCCTCCTTGCCTTGCCATGCTAGGTCTCATTTGGCAGGGTCTAGACCGTGAACCACTAATTCCGACCTCTCCATTGGTAGTAGCGATACCGTCTAAAACATACACCTTAACATGTACACGCCTCCACAAAAGTCCGACAAGATTTCGCACCTTCGCAAGTAGAAAATGTAATCAGGCGTCGATTTTATTGACAAATCTTCTGAAATCCTAGTGCCTCGGGCAAATTTGTGGTATCATGGAATATATACCACATGCAAGTACCACATACGTGAAATATTCAGACACACTTACAAGAAAAAGCAGTGGAGGCCACCAAGGCAAAATAATAAAGAAGAAAAGAGAAAAAACCCCTATACCCGAGGAACAGGAAGGTATGCCACAGCATCAACACTGCCCTCCTGAAAAGCGTCGCGGAGGTAGGACCCCAGAGTGCCATGAAGAGCAGCAGAAAGACGTTGCATGAATTCACGTCGCACATCCCCCAAAAAACGCCGAAACGGAACAGAAGTAGATCGACGAACAAAATGTTGCATACGGACATAACTGTCAGAACGCAAGGAACGAGAGTCAGCGGCACCCATGGAATGGAAGCGACGAGCATCCACCAAAATAGCCAAGCGATCAACCAACTCAGCCGCCATCGGCGCCAACCGGCCCCCATCGTCCATGGCGAAGGGATAGTAGTCATGGACCGACTGAACCGAAGGCGTGCCAAGCAAAGCGGAAGTGCGGAGGTCCGCATCAAGTTTGCCTTGCTGAGCTCCCAACGCAAGGCTGCCAGGAAGTGGGAGGCGAGCACCTACACGAGGAAAATTGGTGTTCGTGCGAGCACTTGTAACCGTCACATCAACAACAAAATGACGGTGCGGAGCCATGAAGTCTAACCAAACCACATCCCTAGGACGATCACGTGAAGCTCCCGACCGAATACGGCGGACCTCCAACCGCAAGTCCCGGCTCTTAGTAGCCCACGCTTCAAGCATGACTTCTTCAAGCACGTGGACAATACGGTCGTGGAGTTGAATGATATACCAAGAGCACGGGCACCGGGGGATATGGTCCATGAGCATAGCGGTTGTTGAGCGCTCACCCGACATAAAGATGCTCGATACCGTCGACGAAGATCCATACCCGCGAGATTCTGAAGGAGCCTCATTGCACCGAGGGCATTTTCGACATACGTGAAATATTCAATTTAGCCCTCATTTATTACAGGCGTCTTAGAAAATTAATGCGGCGGCGTAAGTGAGAAAAAAATCTATTAGGAACACCGCCGTCTAAAAACAGCATCTCCAGCACAAAGGTCAACCGCGCACTGCGGAGAAGCAACCAGTAGGTCCCACTTTACTGCATAAGATGACCAAAAGGTTAAGCATTCAAGGTGCGGTGGCTGTGAGCGCATTTATTTGCGCCATGTCCGCGCGGATGACTCCAAAGTCGGCAAAGTCGGCTGCACGTGTTGCGATGTCGAGTCCAACAACTGACCTTCCGCTTCTTGCTCGGGATGCACATGGCGAGGGAGCGCTCGGGGCACTTAAATGTAGTCCAGGTGACCCGATTTACAACTCGACGATGGCTTCCGCCTAATCTCCTCCACCCCCACATCGGTATGCCTCCCCACCCCCTCCCCCACCGCCTGCTCCATCTGTCATGACCCACTGCACACAGAGCCCACCTCCACATGTTGCACATGCCCGCACTTTGCCGTACATTCCCAATGCCGCCCAGCTCAAGGACCCGCCACATGGCAGTGCGACTGGTGTGCTCGCGGCCAACAACACGACCTCACCCGCCTCCACGAGGTCCAGTGGGCCCCATGCCTACAACTACACGAGACCATTAGTGAGACCCCCTCTGGCCCCACCGCCCACACCGCATTTAACTCCGGCTATGTCCCCTCCACCACACCCATTCCGCCAGAACCCGGACCCCCTCCCTAGTCACACCCCCTAATCACATTCAACCACGACCCCATCAACCTCGACCTCGACATGCTCCCTACCGGTAAATTCGCCATCCACGCGCACCCATCACTCCGCGACACCACCGTACTCTGCACTCCCGACGGCCGCGCGGTCACCACCCTTAACGGTCCCCGCGTCCGCCACCTCTACCAACTCTTCCGCCCCGACCTCTCGCAACATACGTTCGAAGAGGAGGTCTACCACCTCCTCACTCGCCTAGGTTCCCGCTCAGAAATCCACTCACCCACACCCGCCACCACCACCCGTAATAGATGGGCCACTAGAGAAGACCTACTCACAGCTCTCCGCCACACATTCCGCATCCATACAGAACTCAACTCCGACCCCCTCAATAAATCCCTCCACTCCCTCTACCCCGAAGACATAGTCTTCTCATCTAGTGGCAGCAATGCCCCACACACATGGCAAGGCACCAACATCACCAACCCAGAATACGACCACGAATGCATGCGCCGCGCCATGGAACACGCAATCACCAGCGCACACCTCACAGCCCCTCACACACCCAGCGCAACCATCCTCATCCTCCCCCGATGGGAACACACACCCTACCGCCACTCCAAATACATCAACTTCCCATACACCCACCACCTCTACACCCTCCCCAATGACGCAAACACCTTCCTACCCCCCGACCAACACACTCGCAACCCCACCCCTACCCCATTCGGCACACGATGGATGGTCGACATATACTTCGTCGCCAACCCCCTCGCACTCTCCACCCTCCCGCCACCCACAGCCATGACCGCACTCCACAACACTCTCGAATCTATCTACGACACTCACCTCCCCAACCCCACGATCACCACCCCTCCTCACCTCTTCGACACCTACTCACCCCACTCATCAGGCATATACCACCTCCCCCCAAACCCAACTCACCCCGTCACATACCCCCTCCCGGAACGCATGCAACTAACATACCCCGGCGCCCGCCGGCGGCGCAGCGGCGGCGGCCCCGGAGGGGGGTGCGCTCGCAGGCCCGTCGGCATCCCCTCACCTCCCCGTGGTGGGCGCTGGAAACCCCGTAGCCGTGCCAGGCTTGGCACGGTAGGGGGCTAAGAGGGCCGACAGCTCGATCCGTGGGATCAGCAGCTGTCGGGAAAGCCCTGTACAGAGGGCTTTTGAAAAAATAATTTCTGTGCACTACCGGCGCCGAGATCTCCCGCTCGGCCCGTCCGATATGTTTTTTCGCGCACGGATACTCCTAGATACAGCCTTACTTTTAGGAGTGGGACATGTACTACGGCAGCGTTTGATGGCGAGGAGGGTACGGCCGGATCAGCGGTGGGAGGCGGGTGTTGGAGCTGGTGGTGGCCAGCCGGGAAGCAGCGCCAGGAAAGGGCGCTCGCTAGCTATCGACCAGCCATGTTCCGGTCGAACCTTGCCGAGGGGTGAGGCAAGACATGGCACAGGACGGTGGCTAGTCGCAGACGGAGGAGCGGCTACATGAGGCGGCGGCGATCCTCAGGATCAGCCGCCGCCGAAAAGCCCTGTACGGAGGGCTTTTTCGGATACTAAAAATAATGTCCGTACCCGGCGTCGAGCTAGTTGGGGAGCAGCACCAGGGAAGGGCGCTCACTAGCGCGCCGCTACGTCGTCCAGCGTCATCTCCCGGGGGGAGAAGTCAGCTGGGACGTCAAGGAGGACGGTCGCGATGGGAGGAGCGACACGATCTGGCGGCGACGACCCTTTGGGTCGGCGCCGCCGGAAAACCCGGCACGGAGGGTTTTGCTTAATTCCGGGCACCCGCGGCCCGCCGGATCCGGCCACGGTGACCTGCCCCCCCCCCCCTCTTCGACACCCACTACCCCGACAGACCTTCATACTCCTAGGAGTCCTTGAGCGTGGGCCCGGGTGAGCGCGGAGGCCCTCGCTCAAGAAAAGGCTGCTTGGTGGACGCGCGATCAGAGGGGGGAGGGTACGGCCACAGGCCGGAAAACCGACAGGTACCCGGGTACCAGACAGAGAAAAAACCGAGGAAATGGGCGGGGAAAATTCAGGCGCGGAGGCAGGAGCGCTAGTTTTTTCTATGTCTGTGTGTCTCGGTCCCCCCCACCTGTCCTCGAGGTGACGGGGGACCTCGACACGGAGGACCGCCGCGTCGGTGGACGCGGCAAGACCTTGCGGCGGGGTTTACGGGATGGAGCGGCGGGATCGACGAGCGACCGCGCGAGGAGGGGTTTTCTGCCAGCCTTTCCCCTCCTACTTCGGCAAGACCGAAGTCACGCGGGAGCTAGATTAGGCTGGCCCGTCGTCCCTCCCGAACGCCGACCGGCCTAGGCCGGTCGACACCCCGGTTCGGCGGGAGCGGGCCGTGCATCGTGAAGGTCGAGCAGCAGTTTAGTTTTGCATTTCTAGACAAGTGGATTTATTTTTAGATCTGTTTTCTTGATTACAAAATTATTACGCTGTTACTGCTTAAGTGGGGGGACTGTGGCAATTACTGAGGTTGCTTACAGTTATATAACTCCCGAGGAACGTCGAGACACACATTGCAGATAGGTGTGCCGATAAGAAATGAACCTGGTCGGAGAGACCCGGGCCCAACTTGCTAATAAGTCCTGTATGGCAAAGTAGAGTGGCCCGTGAGACGACACTCGGTCCAGTTTGCCGGGACATGTTGTGAACAATTTCAATTTCAATAACATACCCCCCCACCAGAGGTACTCTTGCTTGGAACCGGCAGGACTTTGTATACACAGACGGCTCGAAAAAAGGAGGCTCGTCCCCCCTCGGAGCAACAGCCACCCACCCCGCCTCGGGCACCAAAATCAAAATCCTGGTGACCTCTACCCCTCCCTCGCACACAATAAATCGCGCTGAACTTGCTGGCATAGACATAGGGCTCCAACTTGGCCGCACCCACCTCCTTACAGACAGTGCGTGCTCCCTCCGCCTCATACAAGGTTACTTAAACTGCCCTTCCGCTTACCGCCACAATATCCACCGCGACACGCTTCACTCCATCACACACACCCTTAAAACCCGCTGCCACGCAGGCATCCGTACACACCTTGGCAAAATTAAAGCACACAACCACTCCCTAGGTAACGACCTCGCAGACACCCTCGCCAACCAAGTCGCGGATAGCCACCCACCCGACACTACATACACCACAGGTTCAGAGGTCACGATAGGCCACTGGACCTGGCCATACACCCTCATTCCACAAACCCTCAAGGAACCCATACCCTACAGATACACCAACCTCAAAGCTGACGCACACACCTACAGCACCGAGCACATACACACACCCCTCTCGCAAACAACCAAACACGGTGCCCTCCTCGCACGAGCCGCGGAGGACGGCGCCGAATTCTCTTTCCACAAAAAACACTCAACCCTCACAAATATCCAATTCACACACAAGCAAGAATTCATGTGGGGAGTCCACAACACCCGCCTTCTTACTCATAACCCCACCCTGCGCTGCCCCTATGTGGCCAATCTACTAGCAACGGCCACATGGCCGGTAACTGCCCCACCATGTCTGGCCTAAGACAGGACCGACACAACAGCGCGCTGCAACTCCTACTCTCCCTACTGGAGCGCCACAACGGAGGACAGTGGGAAACCATCACTGCTGACTTCGGTAACAAACCCATCAAATCATTTGCTTCCCCCACTCCTGCCCACACTCCGCTTGACTGTCACCCACCCCACCCCACCCACATGCCCACCCGCCTTGTTGATGCTGACGAAGGTCTCTCGCCCGACTCCCTAACCTCGTGTCCCGCCGTCCTCCCACCTGAGATTCCCCCCCCCCCCGCGCTACGACCCCACGCACACAAACCCGACTTTATCCGCCTCCTCGAACCTCGATTCGTTGGCCACACAAACGGTCGCCGCCGTTACGTATCCATAAAAAAGATTCAGATAGGGGAATGGAAGTACTGCACGGACAATAACCTCTCCCAAACAGTTTACCTCATACGTGCCAAATACACACCCCTTGCAAACGCCATCCGCAACCACTGGCCAGGCACAGTGGTAGACATCCTTCCCATCGTCATGAGCCGCACAGGTACACCGCACTCCTCCACCATCACGAATCTCACCTCCCTTCTCACCGCCCGCACATACCCTCCTGACAAACTCATCTCCAAAGCACGCCTCGACACGTCTCGCATCCTTGCACATCTCCACACGCATACAGTCCAATGGCTACATCATCTCCTACTCGTATACCGCATCAAGTCCCGCACGACCTCCCGCCGCGGCTCCGCACATTGCCCCCTCGCACGACCCTAAATGCACGCAGCCCTTGCCTCGTCTTGCACAACTCCCCGGGGGGGAGTAAAACCCCCGAACATCCCTGGAGAGGTTCGATTTAGGTGGTTAACGGTCTAGCCCTGACTTGTAAGTTCCATGTATGGCATAGTTGGGAGGGCCCAGAGACATCAGCCGGCGCATACGGCTTTTGGTGTAAAACCGGCGCATACGGTACATGTTATAAACAATTTTAATTTCATGCGTTTCACCCCCACGTCGGAAAATGCCAAGCCCGACACACACACCGTAAGGCTGCCGGCGAAAATCACAGAATAGACTCGCAAAAGCATATTTTGAATATCCCAGCGGATGAAATAGATCAAGAGTACACACTTGGGGAAAGAAAAGCTGTGTTGTTGGGTTGTAGCTTTAAACAGTTTGACTTTTCAGTAGATGCGGCGCCATCATCCTACGACACACGCCACTCGTTAAAACCGACCGACTCCGCGACACGACCAAACTTCAAGGCACGCTGTTGGCGAACCTTGCCAGGTTTTGGGTCTTCTAAAGGCCCGCGGCGAGCCGCTACCCGACTACCAACTCCTATTGTCTCTCGCATGGGTGTCGTCTGCGTGATTGGCGGGGGATCGTACGGCCGGTCAGCGCCGGCCAAGTCGTACGGCCGGTCACCGTTCCCCCCAATAATATGACCGCAGGGTTAATAAGCTCTTGGGGTCTCAAAGTACGTATCTTGACAAGGAGAATGAATAAAAATGAGTATATATATTTGGAGCAATTCCCCTCCCATTTCTGGGTCTTTATGTGGTATATATACTACATTTGTGGCATGTATACCACACATTTGCTCGAGGCACTAGGCAATGCTTTCGCACGCGAACTGGAATGCGCCGACAACTACGAGGGGCAAATTCGAGCACTGCCGGGCTTGTGTACTTGGGGTTATCGCGCCCGCACCCGCGTTGCACGCTCCTTCAAACAGTCGCCGTGTTGGTTAGACGATAAGAGTAACGGGCGCACAACGCCGTAATATGAATGCTGATGCGACGGTCGCGCAAATATAATACATAGGCGACGGAGGGAGGAGGTGTTGGCCAGGCCGCTGTGGGGGAAACGCACGAAATTGCGTATGCAGACTTACCACCGATATGCGCATAGTAACCCAAGGGCAAGCCGCTTTCGGCCACAATGTTTAAGCAATCAAAACTTACTCATATATGGTCAAAACTTCTTGAAACAGGCACCGTTGAGCGCGACTTTTCACTGCGCGTCGAGCGCACCTACTCCGGAGGTCAAACACTCACGAATCGATTTGTTATGAATTACTCCGGCAACGCTGAGCCGCAGTGCCAGCAACACCCATCGAATTCGGCTCACCTCATGAGGCGATTTGTGCGGGGTTTGTCGATATATGTTTACCAATTCTTCATTCCTATTGACTTCCGAGCCTAATTCCCGATGCGTGCCACGCGTGGGGCGGGTGTGGTTGGCAGAAGCACATTCCCAAGCATTCCAAACACCACCGTCAACGTGATGCGTCCCTCACGGTCAAATTGGACCTCGCCCCTCCCCTAAGCCAATCGCCCTCGCATGTTCACAGCGTGCAGTGTTTATCCAAACCTGCGTCATATGCATTTTTGCTCGCTTGCTTTCCAAAATCATCACCCGTGCCAACGGCGTGAACTTCCGTGCTTTATTCACAAACCCGCTAACCAAACCTCGCGCATTGAACACGGCACCCACGCCTCCAAACCCTCTCAAAAAGCCCCAAAAATACGGCTATGTGGAACACAGATTAATATGCAGCTTGGTATGAGCGCTTGAGCAATGCCCAAGCGTGGCGCTCAGAATGACGTTTGTATTTCAGACAATTTTCCGGGATTTTATGGGCTTAATTCGACAAACTCCACCGACAACACCCGCTTTAAGCTGAGGTCTAACCACCCCGGATGGCGGCTTACTGCTTGCTTCTCGGCTCTCCTACAATTGGGTAGTACTCGGGTATCGTCGTGCTTGACGTGGTGAGAGGGGAGCGTGTTCTTGACTAGCTTATGCTTAACATAATGCATGTCCGGACTTTTGTGGAGGAGTGTATGTACTATTTTCTGATTCAACATATATTTTTTTGCATACAATATGAAATAAAAAGTGTCGCTATTCTCCACGATACTCGGCATGCACCAGCCGCGGTGGAGACGCTGATAAGGTAGGCTGGTCAGCTTGTGCTGATCGAGTCGGACTTGCCTGACCTCCGCTCATGTGCGACTCGGGTCGTGCCGGAGCTAGGGGGGGAAGGCAGGTGTAAACCGGCGCCCGCCGGCGGCGCAGCGGCGGCGGCCCCGGAGAGGGGTGCGCTCGCAGGCCCGTCGGCACCTACCTCTACCTCCACGCGGTGGGCGCTGGTAACCCCATAGCCGTGCCAGGCCTGGCACGGTAGTAGGGGCTGAACGAGGTACCGACAGCTGCGATCCGCGGGAGCAGCAGATGTCGGGAAGCCCTATACGGAGGGTTTTGGAAAAACATAATATATGTACACCGGTACAGGGATCTCCCGCTCGGCCAGTCCGATATGTCTTTTCCGCGACTAAATACTCGCAGATACTCTCCCGACGATGGGGCGGGGGCGGCGTTTGCGAAATATTTTTTGGCGAAGAAGGGTACGGACGGATCAGCGGAAGGACGAGGGTGTTGGAGCTGGCGGCGGACACCTGGGAAGCAGCGCTAGGGCACGGCGCTCGCTAGCAGTCGCCAGCCCTGCGAGGGCCTTAGGTCTCCCTTGGGGGCGAGGCCTCATGCTACGCATGATGGAGGTGGGTCGCAGCCGGAGGAGCGGCACGGTCGGGCGGCGGCGGTCCTTAGGATCGCCCGCCGCCGGAAAAGCCCGGTACGGGGGGTTTTTGGAAAAATTCCCGTACCCACCATCTTTTGAGGACCGGCGACTCGATCCATGTGTTCTTCCAACCCCTTCCCTAGTCGGTACCCGGTTATCGATAGGCTGCCTAAGGCAGTGTGCCTGGGGTTATCGTAACGGCACACTGCTCATAAACGTGGCCCCCTAACAACGTAAACCACCGGGGGAGGGCACGGACGGCCACAGCGCGATCAGACGGGTGCTTGAAACAGACGGAAAAAGGACATGGGACATGAGAAAATCTGGCTCGGGGGCAGAAGAGCCAGCCGGACAACGTCCGCAGCCTAGTTATTTTCTCTTCTCAGCCCCCGAAGGAGGAGAGAAGACGCGGCTAGATGGCGAGCTGCGTCGGGAGGAGCAGCTAATACCTCGGGCGGGGTTGAGCACGGATCGAGACGGGACCGACGACGACCTATGCGAGGGGGTTTTTCACCTGCCTTTCCCCCCTAGCTCCGGCACGACCGGAGTCGCACAGGAGCCGAGGTCACGCAAGTTCGACTCGACCAGCTCAAGCTGAACAACCTTGATGATCATCGACCCCGCAGCAGCTGGAGCATGCCGCGTATCGTGGAGACTAGCGACATTTTATATTTCATAATGTATCCAAAAAAATAACGTATAGATCAGAAAATAATAAACACCTTGATACGGGTATGTTTTAGACGGTATCGTCACTGCCATTGGAGAGGTTGGGATTAGTGGTTCACGGTCTACCTCACGCTTCTACGTCCAACATTTGTTAGGCATAGCACAGGGGGGCCTAGAGAAAGCAACCGGTCTTTACTGGTATTGTTGTAAACAATTTCATTTCAGGTGAAAACCCCCCTCGCTAGGGTCGTCGACGGTCCCTACTCGATCCATGCACATCCCCGTCCGAGATATCAGTTGCTCCTCCCGTCGCAACTCGCCACCTAGCCTAGCCTTCTCTCCTCCTTCGGCGGCTAGGAAAGTAACAAGGCCTCAAACCGTGTCCGGCTGGCTCTCTTGCCCCCGTGCCAGATTTTCTCTTGTCCCCCGTCCTTTCGCCGTATGTTTCAAGCACCCGTCTGATCGCGATGTGGCCGTCCGTACCCTCCCCCGGTGGTTTGCGTCGTTAGGGGGCCGCCTTTACGAGCAGTGTGCCGTTACGATAACCCGAGGCACACTACTTGAGTTAACATGTCGATAACCGGGTACCGACAAGGGAGGGGTTGGTAGAACACATGGATCGAGTCGCCGGTCCTCAAAAGATAGTGGGTACGGGAAAAAGTTTCCAAAAATACCATGTACCGGGTTTTTTCGGCGGCGGATGATCTTGAGGCCCTCCGCCGCCTGACAGTGCCGCTCCTCCGGCTGCGACCCTCATACATCATGCGTAGCCTCTAGCCTCGCCCCATAGGAGACTTAAAACTCACAGGGCTGGCGCCTCCTAGCGAGCACCGTGCCAGTGCGTTGCTTCTCGGCTGGCCGCCGCGAGCTCCAACACCCTCGACCCAAAAATAACACCCGCAAATCCGTCCGTACCTTTCTTCGCCCAATAACTTTTCGCAGACACCGCCCCCGCCCCCTTGTCCGGAGAGTATTTGTGAGTATTCAAACACGATAAAAACATATCGGACTGGCCGAGCATGGGATCCATGTGCTGGTGTGCGGATATCATGATTTCCAAACCCTCCATACACGGCTTCCCGACTGCAGCTGATCCCGTGGATCGCAGCCGCTGATACCTCGTTTAGTCCCCTACTACCGTGCCAAGCCTCGCGCGGCTACATGGTCACGAGCGCCCACCGCGTGGAGGTGGAGGTAGGTGCTAACAAGCATGCGAGCGCACCCCCTCCAGGGCCGCCGCCGCTGCGCCGCCAGCGGGCGCTTAGTGGGAACAATTCATCTCCATGGAGCGGTTGACTGACTCCTTGTCGAAGCCGGTGGCCTCGTTCACTGCACATCCGATGACCACCGGGTCAGTGGTAGGGCGGTGCCTCCCGCGTCACATGTTGCCGCCCCGATGTGCATGGGGGAACGGCTGACAATCGGGATAGTGTGGCTGAACACATTGTGTTGCGGGTTTGCCATGCTAGAGCTGTGGGCCACCGTACATGGGCGGCACAACGCTAGGGGTGCATCGGTGGTAAAGCTGGCTAGGAGGGGAGTGTGGAGCCGGTGGGGGCTCGTGATGACGGATGAGTGGGTGTGGTGGTGAGGGGGTAGCTTGGTTGAAGCGGTGGTAAGAATTGGAGGTGTGTCGCGCAGTGAGTCACGGTGGCGCAAACCGACAGTCTTTGTCGCATGTGCGTCCAACCGGGCGTTCATAAGGGCCATTTGCTCCAAAACGAGCGAGAGTGTATCCGGGGGGGGGGGGGGGGGGGGGGTGTCCCGAGTGCTCTGACGGGAGGACCGCTCCTCACGGTCGTCAAGGGTGTTAATGGGTTGGTCCACTGAGCGGGGTTTTGGTGCCATTGCAATCGGCGGCGCTGATTTGTAGCGACATGCAAAGGTTAAAACCACTAGCCGCACTCGTGCTTATCAATAATTTAAGAGATACGGCATGTTGCCCGACGGCCCTCGGCCTGATGCCTTGGGGCGTCTCAAAGTAACTTGTTTGTGTCCTCCACCCAATGTGGGGCACAAGATGCAGCCACGACAAGAACGAGTGTAGCGTCGCGCTGGCGACTGACTTGCTAATAATAAGCAAGATCATAATATGTATTATTTACGGGATGTTGTGCACCATGTGTGTACGCATTCACCCACCTGTGCGCCCCCCCCCCCTTTTTCTCTAGCTTGGGCATGTATGCAACGTGTCCACATACGATGAGTGCGTCGGTGTGGTTGGCTGACTGACGTCCTCGGGGAGCTGACCTAGGTGGGGTGTCGCGGTGATTTTAAAACGCAGTTTAAACTAGCGGTATCGCCGACTAAGGGTGTAAGTACTATATTGCTATCTAAACTTGCCTTCCGCGGAAGAGTTGTCGATCGCAACTCGCCGAAAATTTTATCGCGCGTGAGTGACTTGAGGCGGGGGGCCATACCTTGCTGAACCGTGCAGATCCGTTCAATATGGAAGGCAACTAACGCATACGTAGACGCAATCACAATGACGCAGGTAGGACAGCCACAGAGACAACGAGCCCGAGGCGTGGTGTCGGTACAAATGAAGTGGAGAGTTGTAGCCTAGCGACAGCTTGGTATCGAACCAAATAGTGTATCGGTGTGTCCGATCTAGACATGTACTAATCATATCTAGAATAGCTTACATGAGCTATATGCAACTAACTAATGGCTAGTAGGTACTACTTACAACACAAGCGACACCCAGAGACGGATGAACTGACGGAGCGCGTCAACAACACATTTTAGCAACTTATGCATTGCTTCTTCGGCTACGATAGTTCGATTTGAGCATACTTATTACCTCTAGTGGAGTTCGCGTACAACGCTACTCGTGCGCTCGGCATTGAGCACACACCCTTCGAGGCTAACTTTGGCTTTTCACATGAAGAGCCATCTGGCATGTTGTTCAACATGTGACCTTCAATTATAGTTTCGCAAGACGCCTCAGAGCGGCTGAAATTGTTACATGAATTACACGCTTTGGTACGTTCGGTGTTACAACTACGCAAGGATGAGATGCAAGCTCGCTCAAAACCGTCGACAGCCCCATACTTCATTCGACGAGACAAGGTGACAATCGCTACCAATAACCTCTTGTTGCGAGGACAGCCTAACCGTAAGCTATGCATGATCGACAACTAGGATCTTTTACATTCGAGGAGCATGTTGGGAAACAAATTTGCAGATTGAAGCTGCCAACGATAGGTCGCTTACACCTAGTGTTTCACGTTAACAATCTACGACCTAGCTCTATAGCTTCTTTTCGACATGTTGTCCATGTGACTACTCTAGAAGGTGATGACGATGAGTATGAAGTCTTGCGCATCTCAATTGCGTGCATCAAGTCGTTACCTTGACGACAAGGGAGATATTTCTTCTGCAATGCAATGATGACGACATTGCACATGGTTGGCACCGGTTGAACGAAGTACAACGTACAATATTTTTTGGAGACGCCCCAATGGCACAAGTTTGCCCAAAATCAGGCGTACAACGTGTCGAAGGGTTACACGGAAATGCCATCACCGGGAATTGAACCCGGCACCTCCGTGTCCGGAGCCGTACGCCGTAACTAGGTACCGCGCCGAAAAGTCGGTATCCATTGGGGATATATTTCATATATATACCCCCGAGCAACGGGCTCCCGCAGTACAACCACTACTGGCTAGGTAGTAGGGCCAAGACTCCCCCGTAGTACAACGTACGGATGTGTCCATTACCATGCCCATCACGGGGACCTCACAACACTCCCCCTAATGGACAACATCCGATCAACTCCGGTCAAACCTTAGCAAGCCCGCGTCATACGCGGTAGGCCCATAACCTGTCGAAGCGTTACACGGAAATGCCATCACCGGGAATCGAACCCGGCACCTCCGTGCCCGGAGTCGTACGCCGTAACCAAGTACCGCGCCTAAAAGTCGGTACCCATTGGAAATATATCTCATATATATACCCCGTACTGCCCGAGCAACGGGCTCCCGCAGTACATCCACTATTGGCGAAATTGAAATTGAAATTGAAATTGTTTACAACATGTACCGTATGCGCCGGTTTTTCACCAAAAGCCGGATGCGTCGGCTGCTGTCTCTGGGCCCTCCTAACTATGCCATACAGGGAACTTACAAGTCAGGGCTAGACCGTGAACCACCTAGTCCAACCTCTCCAATGTGGGTCGGGGGTTTTACTCCCCCCCGGGGAGGTGTGCAAGTAGAGGCGAAGTTGTGTGCATTTAGGGTCGTGTGAGGGGGCAATGTGCGGATGCGCGGCGGGAGGTCGTGCGGGACTTGATGCGGTATATGAGAAGGAGGTGATGCAGCCATTGGACTGTATGCGTGTGGAGTTGTGCAAGAATGCGAGACGTGTCGAGGTGTGCTTTGGAGACGAGTTTATCAGGAGGGTCGGTGCGGGCGGTGAGAAGGGAGGTGAGACTCGTGATGGTGGAGGAGTGCGGTGTACCTGTGCGGCTCATGACGACGGGGAGGATGTCAACCACTGTGCCTGGCCAGTGGCTTGTGATGGCGTTTGCAAGTGGTGTGTATTTGGATCGTATGAGGTAAACTGTGTGGGAGAGGTTGTTGTCTGTGCAGTACTTCCATTCCCTATCTGAATCTTTTTTATGGATGCGTAACGTCGGCGACCGTTGGAGTGACCAACGAATCGGGGTTCGAGGATACGGATGAAGTCAGGTTTGTGTGGAGGGGGACGAAGCAGGGGGGGGAGAATTTCAGGGGGGAGGACGGCGGGGAATGAGGTTAGGGAGTCAGGCGAGAGACCTTCGTCATCAGCAACAAGTCGGGTGGGCATGTGGGTGGGGCAAAGGATTTTATGGGTTTGTTACCGAAGTCTGCGGTGATGGTTTCCCAGCGTCCTCCGTTGTGGCGCTCTAGTAGGGAGAGAAGGAGTTGTAGCGCGCTGTTGTGTCGGTCCTGTCTTAGGCCAGACATGGTGGGGCAGTTACCGGCCATGTGGCCGTTGCTAGTGAATTGGCCACATAGGGGGCAACGCAGGGTGGGGTTATGAGTAAGAAGGCGAGTGTTGTGAACTCCCCACATGAATTCTTGCTTGTGTGTGAATTGTATATTTGTGAGGGTTGAGTGTTTTTTGTGGAAAGAGAAATCGGCGCCTTCCTCAGCGGCGCGGGCGAGGAGGGCACCGTGTTTGGTTGTTTGCGAGAGGGGTATGTGTGTGTGTTTGGTGCTGTAGGTGTGTGCGTCGGTTTTGAGGTTGGTGTATCTGTAGGGTATGGGGTCGCCTAGGGTCTGTGGAATGAGGGTGTATGGCCAGGTCCAATGACCTATCGTGACCTCTGAACCTGTGGTGTATGTAGTGTCGGGTGGGTGACCATCCGCGACGAGGTTGGCGAGGGTGTCTGCGAGGTCGTTGCCTAGGGAATGGTTGTGGGCTTTGATTTTGCCGAGGTGTGTACGGATGCCTGCGTCGCAGCGGGTTTTAAGGGTGTGTGTGATGGATAAGAGGGTGTCGCGGTGAATGTTGTGGCGGTAAGCGGAAGGGCAGTTTAAGTAACCTTGTATGAGGCGGAGGGAGCACGCACTGTCTGTGAGGAGGTGGGTGCGGCCAAGTTGGAGGCCTATATCTATGCCAGCTAATTCAGCGCGATTTATTGTATGTGAGGGAGGGGTAGAGGTCACCATGATTTTGATTTTGGTGTCCGAGGCGGGGTGGGTAGCTGCTGCTCCGAGGGGGGACGAGCTTCCTTTTTTCGAGCCGTCTGTGTATACAAAGTCCTGCCAGTTCCAAGCAGGGGTGCCTCTGGTGGGGGGGTACGTTAGATGCACGCGGTCCGGGAGGGGGTATGTGAGGGGGTGAGTTGGGTTTGGGGGGCGGTGGTATATACCCGCTGAGTGGGGTGAGTAGGTGCCAAAGAGGTGTGGAGGAGGGGGGGTGATGATGGGGTTGGGGAGGTGAGTGTCGTAGATAGATTCGAGAGTGTTGTGAAGTGCGGTCATGGCTGTGGGTGATGGGAGGGTGGAGAGTGCGAGGGGGTTGGCGACGAGGTATATGTCGACCATCCATCGTGTGCCGAATGGGGTAGGGGTGGGGTTGCCAGTGTGTTGGTCGGGGGGTAGGAAGGTGTTTGCGTCATTGGGGAGGGTGTAAAGGTGGTGGGTGTATGGGGAGTTGATGTATTTGGAGTGGCGGTAGGGTGTGTGTTCCCATCGGGGGAGGATGAGGATGGTTGCGCTGGGTGTGTGAGGGGCTGTGAGGTGTGCGCTGGTGATTGCGTGTTCCATGGCTCGTCTCATGCATTCGTGGTCGTATTCGGGGTTGGCTATGTTGGTGCCTTGCCAGGTGTGCGGGGCATTGCTGCCGCTAGATGAGAAGACTATATCTTCGGGGTAGAGGGAGTGGTAGGTGTGGGAGTGAAGGGATTTATTGAGGGGGTCGGAGTAGAGTTCTGTCTGGATGCGGAATGTGTGACGGAGAGCTGTGAGGAGGTCTTCTCTGGTGGCCCATCTATTACGGGTGGTGGTGGCGGGTGTGGGTGAGTGGATTTCTGAGCGGGAACCTAGGCGGGTGAGGAGGTGGTAGACCTCCTCTTCGAACGTATGCTGCGAGAGGTCGGGGCGAAAGAGTTGGTAGAGGTGGCGGACGCGGGGGCCGTTAAGGGTGGTGACCGCGCGGCCGTCGGGAGTGCAGAGTATGGTGGTGTCGTGGAGTGATGGGTGTGCGTGGATAGCGAATTTACCGGTAGGGAGCATGTCGAGGTCGGGGTTGATGGGGTCATGGTTGAATGTGATTAGGGGGTGTGACCACGGAGGGGGTCCGGGTTCTGGCAAAATGGGTGTGGTGGAGGGGACATAGCCGGAGTTAAATGCGGTGAGGGCGGTGGGGCCGGAGGGGGTCTCACTGATGGTGTCGTGGAGTTGTAGGCATGGGGCCCACTGCACTTCGTGGAGGTGGGTGAGGTCGTGTTGTTGGCCGCGAGCACACCACTCGCACTGCCATGTGGCGGGTCCCTGAGCTGGGCGGCATTGGGAGTGTATGGCAAAGTGCGGGCATGTGCAGCAGGTGGAGGAGGGTTCTGTGTGCAGGGGGTCATGACAGATGGAGCAGGCGGTGGGGGAGGGGGAGGGGAGGCATACCGATGTGGGAGTGGAGGAGATGAGGCGGAAGCCGTCGTCGAGTTGTAACTGAATGTCCCATTCCGTGAGGTGTTCCGGGGCCCATTCAACCATGTACTGCGTTTGGCCGTATTCTGTGTCCTTGTGTTTGGAAATGATGCGTGTTACGTCGCAGGGGGGGTAGTGGTGGTCTGAGGGGGTGAGGTATTCTGTGTCTAAGTGTGTGGTGGGTGCGGTGGGGGTGGGGTGAGTGGTGCGGGAGGTGTAGATGCCGGATGAGAGGGTGGGGGGTGAGCGGGGGAGGTGAGGGGAGAGGAGGGGAATCCATGAGGGGTGTATAGTGGTGGGGGGGGATGCTTGGTTGGTAGTGAGGCTTGTGATGGGGAGGCGGTTGTGGATAGTATCGAGGGGTTCAGTGAGGATTGCGGCGAGGAGGCGGATGGGAACTGAGAGTGGGGTGGTGGACCCCGTGAGTGTGGTGATGGATTTGCATGATTTGAGGATGAAGGAGGATGAGGTGGCTCTGAGGAGGACTTGTGGCCACGAGGTGATGTTACTTTTCCAGAGGGGGGTGAGGCGGGGTAGGAGGGAGGCGTGTGTTTTGCGGGGGGAGAAATCGCAGTAGGCTTGTTTATATGTGTGAGGGTCGGTGATGTGTGTGGCTTTGTCCCGGAGTGAGGCGAGGAGGGCGTTGTCTTGAGTGGTGAAGTGGGCGCGGATTGTGGAGGCGATAGGGTTGGTGAGGGAGAGTGGAGGGATGTTGTGGAATAGGGTGCCCGCATCGCGTTGAGCTCTGACTAAGCACTTTAGTGTGGGTGGGGTGTAACAGGTTGACATGATGGATTCCGAGGGCCAGTGGGAGTACGTGGTGGATAGGGTGCGTATGTGTGCGCGGGCCATGTGGCCTCTATAGCCTGAGTTGTTCATGATTTTATGTAGGTGGCAAACTGTGAGTTGTGCGGCGTGGGCTTTGAGGGAGGGGAGGCCGTATCCTAGGTCTGATGTAGGGCGGTGAAGGGCGGTGCGGGGAAGGTTACGTACCGAGGAGACGGCGGAGCGGAGTGCGCGGCAGATTTGTCCTTCGAGAGTGTCGAGTTGGGAGTCGGTGAAGAGGCCGAGCTGGAGGGTGAAATGCTTTCCGATGAGGAGTCCACGGATGACCCTGATTCTGCGGGATTGTGTTAGTGGGGAGGTGGAAAGGGTGGTGATGAGGGATGCAGTGGTACGTTTGAGTTCTTGCCAGTGTTTGGTGAAGTTGAGGGAGGTGTTCAGTTCTACCCCTAGGACGCGGTATGTGTCCTTGGGGCCAATGGAGGGGATGGGGGCCGGGGTGGAGTTTAGGGAGATGAACTGAGTTTGCAGGCGGGATGCGAGGAGGGTAGTGTTGGCGAGGGTGAGGGCGTTGCCTGTGCGCCAGAGGGCGCCGGTGATGCAGCATTTGCGGATGTTGACGGTCATGCCCGTGTAGGCGCTGAAGAGGGAGAGTTTTCTGAGCTGGATGGTCATGTTGGGGGTCGAGCCCGTGGCGAGGCTGAGGTCGTCGGCGAATCCGTGTCCTGGGTATGTGGCTGTGGGTTCTGTGGGGTCGACGTTAGTAGCGGGGGGGCCTGGGCGGTAGCCCCGGCTTCCCACCGTGAGCCAGCGAAGGAAGGGTTCAAGGAAGAGGGTGAATAGAAAGGGGGAGAGGGTGTCGCCCTGGAGGGTTCCGCGATTAATGTCTATAGAAGGGGTGGGGCCATGTGGTGTAATATAGTCTGTGGTTGAGACCCCGTAGAGGTGTTCGCATGTGTCGACAAAGGTGGGGGGCATACCGAGTTGACGCATGTGTTTGAACATGATACGGTGGTCCGCGGCGTTGAAGGCGCCTTTGAAATCCGCGTACATGACGTAGATGTCTTTGTTGTGGAGTTTCGCGTCCTCCATTGTCATAATGAGGGAGGAGAGGGCGTCGTGGATACTGCGGTGTTGTCGGAATCCGTCCTGTTGGTCGCTGAGAATGCCGTGGGTTTCGGCGTATTTCGAGCCTGCATCTTTGATTAGTGCTGTCCATAGTTTAAGGAGGTTATTCATGAGGGCGATAGGGCGGTAGTTATCGAGGAGGGAGGGGTCGCCTTTTTTATGTAGGAGGCATGTTGTGCTGTGGCACCAATCAGGAGGGGTGTAGGATTTGTGTGCTAGGAGGGAGAGGAGAGAGAAGAGGGCGGAGCGGGTCGCCGGTGGTAGGAATTTGATTATTTCATTGGGGATACCGTCGGGGCCGGGGGCTTTGCCGGTGCCTAGGGAGTTGAGGGTTTTATCGAAAGTGTCGCGGGTAATCATGTCGGCAAGGGTGAGAGAGGGGTCACCGCGGGGTTCGATGTTTATGGCGTCGGGGGACAGGTAGTCAGGTGTGTTTAAGAGTTTCTGGGCGAGGGGGAGGGGGCCGTTGTTCTTGCTGCATTTGCGGAGTTTGAGTATGTGAGTGCGTGTTTTATTTGTGAGCCAAGTAGGGTCAAGGGATGCTTGGGGTGGTCGGGGTTTTTTGGCGGGGAGGAGGGGCCAAATTGTGGCTGCGTGGTCCATGTGTTGGGAGAGGAGTGTGGTGAATTGTGAGGCGAGGGTGTCGAGGGAGTCGGGGGTTGCCGAGGTGTGCGACGTGTTGAGAATTTCTGCGTGGAGGGAAGCCGTTTGGTTGATGAGGTCGGGGGTGCTAGATTGGTACGCTTTGATTTGGTCGGGTGTGAGGGGGAGACGAAAGTGGAGTTTGCGCGTTGTGTGATGAGTGTGGGGGTGGGTGTGGGGAGGGGGGGGGTGAGCCATGAGGGAGAAAGGGGCGGGAATGACGAGGTGGATTGCAGAGTGGTCGGTAAAGTGGGAGGTGGAAGAGAATATCGAGCAGGAGGAGGGTGGGAGGGTGTTAGGTGAAGGGGCTGTGGTGAGCCAGTGGTCGAGGCAGCCGTTGCTGCGGGGGAAGGTAGGGATAGGGTCATGGAGGGGTTGGAGATGGGATTTGAGTAAGGAGGTGAGGGCAGGGTGTCCTGTACCTGCGGTAGTGGTTGTTTGGAAGTCTCCCCCCCAGAGGGTGCGGTGGTGCGGGTGGTCGTCCGCGAGGCGGAGGCCCCAAGCAGCGACTTCTGCGTAGAGGCGGGTTAGTGGGGGGGTGGAGAGCTGTGGCATGTAAGTACCTATGAGGAGGTAAGGGGTGCCTGAGTGGGGAACGATTTTCAGTCCTGCGATATGGGGGATGAGGTGGGGGGGGCGGGGTTAGGATAGTGGCAGATTGGAATGAGGCTCTGCGGACCGCGAAGAGGACGCCTGCGTTGGGTAGGGGCATAGGTGAGTAGCAGGGGCGGGAGCTTTTGAGGTGGTATTGGGGGAGGGCTATGCGCCAGCGGGATTTGTGGGTGTCGTGGTTGGTTTCGGTGAGGATGAGGATGTCTGGACGGTGTGAGGTGGAGAGGTGCTCAACGTCCATGATTGAGGTGTGGAGGCCGCGGATGTTGAGGGTGATGAGGTGTAGGGGTTGGGTTGTGTGGTGTGGGAGGATGGGGGAGGGGAGGGGGGGTTTGATTCGGGGGGGGTCGTCGGGGGGGCGTTTGACGGGTGGCGGCCGGAGGGGGGGGGGGAGGGGAGGAGGGGAGGGGGGGTAGGGGAGGGGGAGGGAGTGGAGGGGGGGGAGGGTGGTGTGGGGGGGGGTGGAGGGCGTTAAGGAGGGAGGTGCGTCCGCTTGGGAGGGGGGCGGAGCGGAAGGTGTGGTTCCAGAGGAGAGTGTGGAGGGAATAAACCGTGTTACGGGGGTCGAAGGGGGGCGGGATGTATGTATGGTCGGCGGGAGCAGTGGCGATGAAGTAGATGTGTAGGAGGGCGTGGGTACCGCATGGCCATGCTCTATCCGAGTCGGTTTGCCTAGGAGGGTTAAGCATGTGGAGGGTGCCGACGGGAGGGGGGGGGGGGGAGGAGTTCCAATCGGAGAGGAGAGCGAGGGAGCGGGCGAGGAGGTCGGGCGGGGGAGAGTGGTGAAGAGAGTCTACCCATGTGGATGTGGTGTGCGTGATGTGTAGGAGGCCGAAGTGAGAGTGTTGCCAAGTGAGGACCAGGAGAGAGTGGTTAGGCGTTCCCGGCCGGGGGGGGGGTGCCTCGGTTGGCCTGGTTCGTCCATTGGCTCGGGTATTCGGAGTTATGGTGGTGATTATCGACTTCGGTGTTAGTGATGACGGTGTACGTGGCGGAGGGGGTGGAGTGAAGTTTGGTTATAGTGGTAGCTAGGCAGTATAAGTTGGAGAGGTCTTGGTAGTGCCCCCACTGGAAGGAGAGGACAGCAGAGATATCGAGGCAGCCGATGGGGGTGGGGAGGCCGAATTCGAGGTTGAGGTCGAATAAGTAGTTGCGTATGATTAAGCTGCAGGTGCGGGAGTTAAAGTGGGGCGGAAGAACGGGACGAGTCACGGTGTTTACAGTGTGTCTGCGTATGTCGGGTTGGGGGGTGGGAAGGGAGGTGTGGGGTCTAACCTCGGGTTCGTCCTGAGGGGGACTAATGATGACAGTCGGCCGTGTCGGCCGGGGGTGACTTGTGGGGGTTGCTGGGACTGGGGGAGGTGGTGTTGGCCCGTGGGGGGCCATGGGTTCCCTCTAAGTCGTCTTCCAGCAGGTCGTCAGAGTCGCCGAAGTCGAGTTCTTCTTCTCCATGGGAAAAGGGGGGGAGGGGAAGGTGGGTGGGGTCAGCGGGGGGGAGGGGGGTTTCCGAGTCCGGAGGGGGTTTGGGGTTGGGCGAGTGAGGGGGGGTAGTCTCTGCACGGCGGGGTGTGAGGGAGGGGTGCGGGGGGGCACGGGGTGGGGGAGATGGGGAGGTTTGTTTGCGGGAGGGGCGGGAATGCTTTGTGATGCCCGCAGGGGGCGCGGGTTTGAGTGAAGGGTCCGTGGGGGGGCGGGAGTGGGGGGGAGAGTCTGCATTGGCGGGTGGAGCGGGGGGGGGGGGGTGGGTGGTGGGGGTTGAGGGGGAGGGGGGGTGGTGTGGGGTGTGGGGGTTGGGGGAACTGGGAAGAGGGGAGTGGGTTGCGTTGGGGGGTGGGTGGTAGGTGGTGAGGATGAGGAGTCCATGGGTTCGGAGGAGTCTTCTGTGAGGGTAGGGAGGGGGGGAGGGGTAGTAGTGGGTGGAGGGGCTGTGAGGGGAGCCGGTGGGTTGGGGGTGGGGTGGACGTGGTAGGAGGAGGTGGAGGTGGGTTGTGAGATGGTGGGTGGGTGGAGGAGCCATGGGGAGGGGGAGGTGTGGGCTGGGTTGGTGGAAGAGATTTGGATGTCAGGTAGGGAGGAGAGGTCGAGGGGAAGGTCGTCGTCGTCCTGCATGTGGAAGTCTGAGGGCTCCCGGTGCCACTGGCTGGTGACTTGGGTGTCAGTGAGGTGGCGGGACCAGTGGAGAAGGAGGGCGGGGGGGTTGCGATGGAGGGTGTGTCTTTTTGTGATTGTGAGAGGTGGTGGAGAGGGGGTGGATGTGAAGGCGGGGTCTGTGAGTCGGGCCTTGCCGAAGGTGGAGTAGTGGTGGGGGGTGATGTTGAGGGTGCATGTGGATTGAATGCGTGTGCCTCTGTGGGTGTATGTGTGTGTGAGGGGGATGGTGGCGGTGCCGTTGGTGGAGATGAGGATGCAATACATTTCGATGCTGAGGGATATTTGAATGTTGGTAGTGACAGTGGGGGAGTTGGACGGGTGCGAGCGAAAGTATGAGCCGTCAGGGAACTTTTTCAGTGTTGTGTAGTGGAAGAGGCTAGGGGGGTGATGGGAGGGGGGGGTGGATGGGGGGGTGTGTTGTGTGAGGTATTCTGAGGCTGTTTGAGATAAGAGGGTGTATAACCAGTGCGTGGGTGGAATGGTGCCGTCTGAGCGGATGCAAGGGAGGGAGAGGGAGTGGCGGGATTGGATGAGGACTGTGGAGAGGCAGGTGTCAGCCCAGGACGAGCCTGGAACGTGGCCTGTGACGGGGGGGGTGTGATGGTAATGGTGTGAAGGTGGTGGTCAGGGGGTACAGATTCATAGGGTGAACGTGGGAAAATGTGAAGGGATACAGGGCCGGATTGTGAATGAATGGGGTTATTGGGCATGTGGAGGATATTTACCCAGAAGGAGGAAGGGTCAGACTCGATCGGGATGAGGGTGTCCAGCGGTTGGATGGCGTCCGCGAACTGGAGGGTGAACTGAGCCTGCTCGGGTAGGTATTCAAGGCTGCTCTGGGAGTGGGTCGAGGAGGTTGATCCAGTCGCTGTGAGTGCTGTAGCGAGGTCGGAGGTAAGGAGGTCTTGCAGGAGGGCGATCGCCTCTTGGCCGGTGATACCGGTGAATATGGGGGAGCGGATTTTCACCCTGCGGCCTGAGACTCCGGGAGCGGAGGCATCGCGTAGAAAGCGGATTTTCTGCTGACTCAGTTTATTCAGGAGCGTAGGGGAGAAGGTAGCGAAGGGGGGTACTGGACCGGCCGAATTGAATTCACGCTGGCGTGAAGTCAGTTGGTACAGGAGACCGATCGCTATACAGGAGGTGGGAATAGTCAGTTGGATTTCCTGAAAGCCCGTGTGGAGCTCGACTGGGAGGGGCGTGGCATCGTCACACTTCGGGGTGGTGGGATGGGGCTTTCGAGAGGTGTTCGCGGTCCATCGAGTGTGGTGGGCGAGTTCCCTGCCGATTATATTTTTAATGCGGTTGGGGAGATCAGTGAGGTCGTTTATACACTCGAGGAGCCAGCGACGGGCCAGCGAGCATGCCGACGTGATCGGGTCGGGGTGGGTCGGTTCCGGTAAGAAGACCCCGTGGATCCAGAACCGAGCGATGTGGGGGGGTGGTGGTGGAGTACTGGCATGTAAGGAGGAGTGAGTCGACCATACGGGTGGAGAAGTCGTCGGCCTGTCCGAGGGCCACGGTTTACCGCGGGGGAGACAGGACCAGGGGGCCTGGAGGCCTCGACGGAGAGGAAGGGGGTCCAGAGGTGTGCCCAGGATCTGTTGGGGGTGGTTGAGTTGAGGGGCGGTGAGAAACGGGGTCAGTGGGTGCCCCGCGAGTGCGTTCATGGGATGGTAGAGGTCCGTGAAGCGGCCATGCGGCGGGGGATCCCTCAAGAGCGCCTGTCTTTAGGTGGGGGGGGGGGGGGTAGGGGTCGAGGACATGGCGTTCGAGTTTGAATTCAAGAGGTGTAGCTTGTTAGAGGAGGTGAGTGTGGCTTTCCGAGTAGGTGTTTGAGAGTAGTGCGCGTGTTGGCTGCACGCGACCAGGCCTGATGGGACCTGGGTTTGGTGGATGTTGGCGGCGGACAGGGACGTCCGGACGCTCGGAGGGGCGCGGTGTGGCGCGCCGTCCGCCGGGAGGGGTGTTTTTTGTAAGCTGGGTGTTGTTTTGGTGGGTCGCAGTACTTTGACGGGTACTTGTGTGGATTTTGATGTGGATGGCGCGATAGCTGTCGGGGGGTTGAAATTCAAATTCCCGGAAGCTGCGCCTTTGAGTGTGTACCGTCTGGTGTCGCTACGGATCCACTGACCATTGTGAGCTAGGCTCGGGTGGGGAGAGGTGAATGGTACACGCTGTTCAGCGGCCCTGTCCACCAGTCTTGCGCTCGATGGGAGGCCAGGCCCAGAGCGAAGACGATCGGTGTTGCTCATTCGAGCTACCGACCCATCCCCGTTATGTGGTTCAGTAGTACTTTAGTAGTAATGTGGATCGTTTTACTGTCTTTATTGACGGTAGGATGCGTTTTTTCCTATTGGCGAGATAGTAGGGCCAAGACTCCCCCGGAGTACAACGTACGGATGTGTCCAATATCATGCCCATCACGGGGATCTCACAACATAAACCGTGCCCTTGGTTATTACCTTTGCGATATCGTGCTGGGTGGCTATGTTGATGCTTATGTTGTTGCTCGCTTTGACTGCTTTTGCGTGTTTTTTACGTAGTTTTTCCAATCTACAAAAAAAGGATTACAAGAAGAACACCATGGGCACGGAAAGGGAAAAGGGGAGGGGACACAAAAGGGCAAGAGTGACAAGAGGATCACGGAATCTAAAGCACACCAAAAGAAAGCACTGCATTGTGCATAAACCTAACAGATTAATCTAAGGAAGCTCTTAGGCAACGCTAATAATGCAACACGTGGAGGCGACAAGCAGCGCCTCACGCGCCGCTCGAGGAAGCACGGGGACGCTTGCGGCCCATGGTGCGGGTGAAGAGCGCCGTGGCAGCAGAAGGCATCCAAGCCGAGGAAGAAGCGGCCTCCGCACTACTTGCGGCGGCGGACAAACCGCGCAAGACGTGGTCCGCGTGAGCAACATGGACGGCGAGAGAGGCCTTTCGGCGCCACGAGGCCAACAACTTGCCCACATGCATCCCTTTAGAGGCGGTTGCCTGCTTAGCTAGCTCCGTCAAGAAAGCCGTGGCGTGGCCACCGAGAGTACCAAATCCCGTGACTACAAAGGGAATGAAGCGGGTGTCGGGGCGACTCCTCACCCTCTCTGAGTACTTCTCGAACTTGGCCTTCTCATCACGGCGTAGAGCGACTTAAGGAGACGGGGGGCTAGAAACGCCGAACAAACCGGAAACCACGGCATCAAGAGCATGTTTTGAGCCTCGGATGCCTTGATAGTGCAAGACACCCACATCCGCGGGGAGGCCGTTGCTGCCGTTGGTGGGATATGTGAGAACCTCGACGCGAGCCCCGAGTGCGCCACGAATCTCGGAAATGATTTTCGCAAGGGCCGTCACTAAATAAGAGTGAGCGATGTGGACCGAAACATCTCCACCGCATCGAGCCAAATGGTCACCAAAGCAGTGGCCCATGCATCATCCGACATGTCAACACCCGACGCGAATGCACCCCGTATAGCTTGAACCGAGAGATTACAAGAAGCACAAGCAGTGGGGGATCGCAAAGTAGAGAGGATGCGGGATGAGGGTAGGCTGAAGATGCGACACACCGCGACGCGGAAAACTGGGTCGTAGTGCTCAGGGAACTTGTCACGGAGCTCGCCCATGCGACCCAAAGCAGGCGGGTCCGAAGCTAAGAACGCCAGGGCGCCGTGATGGCCGAGACGAGATACAAAACCCAATCTAGCGAAAAATTCGAGTTTTTTTCTTTATTTATCTATTTTCGCTTTTTATTTATTTTCGTTGTATAATATAATATTTACCTGAGGGTAGGTTTTGCCAAACATGTTAGTTTGCTTATAATTTGGCCAAAAGACCACAAGAGGCCTCGCATGGGGGAAGATTAGCGCTAATTATGGGTTGGGTGGTGAGTTGGGCGTGCCAGATGGGCGAGCGCAAAGCAAAGAGTGCCAATGCTCGGGGGCTGCACCGGCTTAAGGGTTGTCGCTAGCTAGTGTTGTTGGGGGCATGGCTTGGGGCGTTGCGTCGGGCGTTTCCTCTTACCTCGAGGACTGGGCAAGACGCACCGCTTTTACAATAACACTTTACCGCTAAGGTTTGCGTTATGTAACATATATAACTAAGTTCGCAAACCTCTAGATTTACATCAATCTGACCATTTGCCCGAGGGCACGTTTTGCCAGTGTAATATAAAGCCAAAGGCTTGTACAGCCTACGTTAGTGCACCGGCCGGGCGGGCTGAAAACCCCGCAAGTGGAAGTTACTAGAGGGGGAGAGGGGGCGCGGCGAATCGGCGATGCGACGAGGCAGAGCCGCGGCGCCCGAACTTGGGCTATGCGATATTGTTGTAGTTTGACTTGTTCTTGGTAGTGAGGCGCCTGGTCGGGTCGGGGTCGAGCGTGTCGGGGCCGGTGTGCGGCTCTTTGATCCCGTACCGGCGAATGTGACCGCTTATTGCTAGATGGCACCGCGAGTAGTAAGTGGGTGCCATTGAACGGCCATCCGCGGAAGGTTGGGGTGGCCTGAGGATGGGCCGGGCGACCATCTCTACCGTAAGGGTGTGCTTGCAAGTAGGAATATGTGTCCATCTCGTAGCCGTAGGTATGGATTAGGTGAGCCATCTCGTTGCGTTGCGCTGACCGCGGGTGCTATAGCAACGGGAGTGCTTGTTGCGGGCGGAAACACTGTGACTTGCAGTTGACAACGGCGCGCCACTGGACGCGGTCGTTCTGATAACTGCGTGGGGAGATTGAACGCGGGAGTTGATTGTGGGGCGAAACACCGTGTAGCCACGTCTGGGCGATATCGCTGACGGTGGTAGATGGGTCCGCGGTCGGTGTCTTGAAGTTGTCTCTTGCCGCTGCGGGGACGGCAGCTTGGATGGGTCGCTCCTGACGTAGCCCGACCGCTTGTACCGGGAGTTTATGTTGCTTTCGTATAGAGGACGATGGTGCCGTTTTTGGCGCAGCGAGTTAACCCGTAGCTTCGTAGCGCCTCTTAGCTAGCAACGATGTAGTATCTCTGACGGTTTTCAGAAACGACGCGCCGGCAGCATGTGCCGCAGTGTGGGCAGCGCATGACTTGGGCTGCTGTTGTTTCTCGTGTATCGGCCGGTGTTGCAAATGTCCGCCTGTGGCATACATAGACGCCCCGATCGGCATACGAAAATGAAACGCCCTGGCAGCGCGCGCAGCTCGATGTAGTCTTGTGCGGCCTTGGTGTCCGGCAACATGAGACGAGACAACAAGTGGCGAGGGGGAAGCGATAGTGTTAGCGGTTTCGTAAGTCGCCTTGGCAGTCGGGTTGATTGTTGTATGTGTGGCTTTTGGCCGCGATCGCATGGGTACTTAATGTCGCGGGCGTGACGTAGCCTCCCTCCTCCCGGGCGGATCTTGATTAAGGTCCAGCACGCTAGTCAAGTAAATTCCCGCGGAGTTTCGATTGTCCAACGGGGGCTTGGAACGCTCGTCGTCGTGGAATGGCCCCTTGGTAGGCGGCTTCCGCCCGCGTGCCGCCGTGATGGCGGAAACGGGCAGTGGCACATGTAAGGTAGTCGGGTGCGGCGTCTCAACGGTAAGAGCGTCCTCGGCATGTCTTGGGTCGAACAAAGGGCTGGCGTAACGCGTTGGGGTGGTAGATGTGTCCTCCGTTTCTGTCGCGGCGTTGGAGTCGCTGACGTTGAGGCATGGGCTCACTTGCTCGGACGTGTCGACCACGCCCTCGAGGATAGCGTCACCGAACTTAGTGCGGCCGTCCAAAAACTCGAGGCGTGCCGCGGGTGGGGTCGTATACCCACCTATTGTCGTACATGAGGTAGCAACAATTGGTTGCATGTGATTTAGCCGCGTTGTCGGTTCTTGTATTGCGCGGTAGGGCGCACAAGCTGTGCGCCCGGTCCGTAGGGGTGCAGGGGCTTTCATGGGTACGGTCGCTCGCCAAGGCTTCGAAGCACTGTCGGAATTTTTAACATTCCTGGTAGTTGGCTCGGCTGGAGGCCTTGGAGCCATCACGGTAGTCACGAGCGGTGTAGTCTTAACGAACGCAGGCTCGGCAGGCTCGGCGTTGTCGTCTAGTCAAACGCGCGATGGCGCACAG
>JAPMLY010000987.1:0-90000 GCA_026401115.1 Tetraselmis chui
GAAGTCAGGTTTGTGTGCTGAGGGACGAAGCAGGGGAGGGAGAATCTCAGGGGGGAGGACGGCGGGGCATGAGGTTAGGGAGTCGTACGAGAGACCTTCGTCAGCAGCAACAAGGCGGGTGGGCATGTGTGTGGGGTGAGGAGGGTGGCAGTCGAGTGGGGTGAGGGCAGGGGTGGGGGTATCAAACGATTTTATGGGTTTGTTACCGAAGTCTGCGGTGATGGTTTCCCAGCGTCCTCCGTTGTGGCGTTCTAGTAGGGAGAGTAGGAGTTGTAGAGCGCTGTTGTGACGGTCCTGTCTTAGACCAGACATTGAGGGGCAGTTACCGGCCATGTGGCCGTTGCTAGTGAATTGGCCACATAGGGGGCAGCGCAGGGTGGGGTTGTGAGTAAGCAGGCGGGTGTTGTGGACGCCCCACATGAATTCCTGTTTGTGTGTGAACTGTATATTTGTGAGAGTTGAGTGTTTGTTGTGGTAGGAAAAGTCGGCGCCGTCCGACGCGGCGCGGGCGAGGAGGGCTCCGTGTTTGGTTGTTTGCGAGAGAGGAGTGTGTGTGTGTATTGTGCTGTATTTGTGTGCGTCGGATTTGAGGTTGGTGTATCTGTAGGGAGTAGGGTCCCCTAAGGTTTGTGGGATGAGGGTGTATGGCCATGTCCAGTGGCCTATCGTGACTTCTGAACCGGTGGTGTATGTAGTATCGGGTGGGTGGCCATCCGCGATTTGGTTGGCGAGGGTGTCTGCGAGGTCGTTGCCGATGGAGTGGTTGTGGGCTTTTATTTTACCGAGGTGTGTACGGATGCCTGCTTCGCATCGGGTTTTAAGGGTGTGTGTGATAGATAGGAGGGTGTCGCGGTGAATGTTATGGCGGTAAGCAGAAGGGCAGTTTAAGTAACCTTGAATAAGGCGGAGGGAGCACGCACTGTCTGTGAGGAGGTGGGTGTGGCCAAGTTGGAGGCCTATGTCTATGCCAGCTAATTCAGCACGGTTTATCGTATGTGAGGGAGGGGTAGAGGTCACCATGATTTTGACTCGGGTGTCCGAGGCGGGGTGGGTAGCTGCTGCTCCGAGGGGGGTCGAGCCGCCTTTTTTTGAGCCGTCTGTGTAGACAAAGTCCTGCCAGTTCCAAGCAGGGGTGCCTCTGGAGGGGGGGTACGTTAGATGTACGCGGTCCGGGAGGGGGTATGTGAGGGGGTGTGTTGGGTTTGGGGGGCGGTGGTATATACCGGCTGAGTGGGGTGTGTAGGCGTCAAAGAGGTGTGGAGGAGGGGGGGTGATGATAGGGTTGGGGAGGTGAGTGTCGTATATAGATTCGAGAGTGTTGTGAAGTGCTGTCATGGCTGTGGGTGATGGGAGGGCGGAGAGTGCGAGGGGGTTAGCGACGAGGTATATGTCTACCATCCATCGTGTGCCGAATGGGGTTGGGGTGGGGTTGCCGGTGTGTTGGTCGGGGGGTAGGAATGTGTTTGCGTCGTTGGGGAGGGTGTAGAGGTGGTGAGTGTATGGGGAGTTGATGTATTTGGAGTGGCGGTAGGGCGTGTGTTCCCACCTGGGGAGGATGAGGATGGTTGCGCTGGGTGTGTGAGGGGCTGTGAGGTGTGCGCTGGTGATTGCGTGTTCCATGGCTCGTCTCATGCATTCGTGGTCGTATTCGGGGTTGGCTATGTTTGTGCCTTGCCAGGTGTGTGGGGCATTGCTACCGCTGGATGAGAAGACTATATCTTCGGGATAAAGGGAGTGGTATGTGTGGGAGTGAAGGGATTTATTGAGGGGGTCGGAGTAGAGTTCTGTCTGGATGCGGAATGTGTGACGGAGGGCTGTGAGGAGGTCTTCTCTGGTGGCCCATCTATTTCGGGTGGTGGTGGCGGGTGTGGGTGAGTGTATTTCAGAGCGGGAGCCAAGGCGGGTGAGGAGGTGGTATACCTCCTCTTCAAACGTAAGATGAGAGAGGTCGGGACGGAAGAGTTGGTATAGGTGGCGGACTCTGGGGCCGTTAAGGGTGGTGACCGCGCGGCCGTTGGGAGTGCAGAGTATGGTGGTGTCGTGGAGTGAGGGGTGTGCGTGGATAGCGAATTTTCCGGTAGGGAGCATGTCAAGGTCGGGGTTGATGGGGTCGTGGTTAAATGAGATGAGGGGGTGTGACCATGGAGGGGGTCCGGGGTCAGGCAGAATGGGTGTGGTGGAGGGGACATAGCCGGAGTTAAATGCGGTGAGGGCGGTGGGGCCGGAGGGGGTCTCACTGATGGTGTCGTGGAGTTGTAGGCATGGGGCCCACTGCACTTCGTGGAGGTGGGTGAGGTCGTGTTGCTGGCCGCGAGCACACCAGTCGCACTGCCATGTGGCGGGTCCCTGAGCTGGGCGGCATTGGGAGTGTATGGCAAAGTGCGGGCATGTGCAGCAGGTGGAGGAGGGTTCTGTGTTCAGGGTTTCGTGGCAGATGGAGCAGGTAGAGGGGAAGGGGGAGGGGAGGCATACCGATGTGGGAGTGGAGGAGATGAGGCGGAAGCCGTCGTCGAGTTGTAGCTGAATGTCCCATTCCGTGAGGTGTTCCGGGGCCCATTCAACCATGTATTGTGTTTGGCCGTATTCTGTGTCTTTGTGTTTGGAGATGATGCGTGTTACGTCGCACGGGGGGTAGGGGTGGTCGGAGGGGGTGAGGTATTCTGAGTCTAGATGTGTGATGGGTGCTATGGGGGTGGGGTGTTTGGTGCGGGGGGTGTAGATGCCGGATTGGAGGGCGTGGGTGGAGCGGGGGAGGTGAGGGGAGAGGAGGGGAATCCAGGAGGGATGTATAGTGGTGGGGGGGGATGCCTGTTTGGTATGGGGGTTCGAGATGGGGAGGCGGTTGTGGATAGTATCGAGGGGTTCGGTGAGGATTGCGGCGAGGAGGCGGATGGGAACGGAGAGCGGGGTGGTGGACCCCGTGAGTGTGGAGATGGTTTTACTTGATTTGAGGATGAAGGAGGATGAGGTGGCTCTGAGGAGGACTTGTGGCCACGAGGTGATGTTATTTTTCCAGAGGGGGGTGAGGCGGGGTAGGAGGGAGGCGTGTGTTTTGCGGGGAGAGAAATCGCAGTAGGCTTGTTTATATGTGTGTGGGTCGGTGATGTGTGTGGCGGTGTTACGGAGTGAGGCGAGGAGTGCGTTGTCTTGAGTGGTGAAGTGGGTGCGGATTGTGGACGCGATAGGGTTGGTGAGGGTGAGTGGGGGGATGTTGTGGAAAAGGGTGCCTGCGTCCCGTTGAGCGCGGACTAAGCACTTTAGTGTGGGTGGAGTGTGACATGTTGACATGATGGATTCAGAGGGCCAGTGGGAGTACGCGGTGGATATGGTGCGTATGTGTGCGCGGGCCATGTGGCCTCTATATCCCGAGTTGTTCATGATTTTATGTAAGTGACAGACTGTGAGTTGTGCGGCGTGTGCTTTGAGGGAGGGGAGGCCGTATCCTAGGTCTGTGGTAGGGCGGTGGAGTGCGGTGCGGGGGAGACTACGTACCGAAGAGACGGCGGAGCGGAGTGCGCGGCAGATTTGTCCCTCGAGAGTGTCGAGTTGGGAGTCGGTGAAGAGGCCGAGCTGGAGAGTGAAGTGCTTTCCGATGAGGAGACCACGGATGACCCTGATTCTGCGGGATTGAGTCAGTGGGGATGTGGAAAGTGCGGTGATGAGGGATGCAGTGGAACGTTTGAGTTCTTGCCAATGTTTGGTGAAGTTAAGGGAGGTGTTCAGTTCAACTCCTAAGACGCGGTACGTTTCTTTGGGGCCAATGGAGGGGATGGGGGTCGGTGTGGAGTTTAGGGAGATGAACTGTGAATGCAGGCGGGATGCAAGGAGGGTAGTGTTGGCCCGGGTAAGGGCGTTGCCTGTACGCCAGAGGGCTCCGGTGATGCAGCACTTGCGGATGTTGACTGTCATGCCGGTGTAGGCGCTGAAGAGGGAGAGTTTTCTTAGCTGGATTGTCATGTTGGGGGTCGAGCCCGTGGCGAGGCTGAGGTCGTCCGCGAAGCCGTGTCCCGGGTAGGTGGCTGTGGGTTCTGTGGGGTCAGCGTTAGTGGCGGGGGGGCCTGGGCGGTAGCCCCGGCTGCCCACCGTGAGCCAGCGAAGGAAGGGTTCGAGGAAGAGGGTGAATAGGAAGGGGGAGAGGGTGTCGCCCTGGAGGGTTCCGCGATTGATGTCAATGGAAGGGGTGGGACCGTGGGGAGTGATATATGCTGTGGTTGAGACCCCGTAGAGGTGTTCGCATGTGTCGACAAAGGTTGGGGGCATACCGAGTTGACGCATGTGTTTGAACATGATGCGGTGGTCCGCGGCGTTAAAGGCACCTTTGAAGTCCGCGTACATGACATAAATGTCTTTGCTGTGGAGTTTCGCATCCTCCATCGTCGTAATGAGGGAGGAAAGGGCGTCGTGGATGCTGCGGTGTTGGCGGAATCCGTCCTGTTGGTCGCTGAGAATGCCGTGGGTTTCGGCGTACTTCGAGCCTGCGTCTTTGATTAGTGCTGTCCACAGTTTAAGGAGGTTGTTCATGAGGGCGATAGGGCGGTAATTATCGAGGAGGGAAGGGTCGCCTTTTTTATGTAGGAGGCAAGTTGTGCTGTGGCACCAGTCCGGGGGGGTGTATGATTTATGGGCTAGGAGGGAGAGGAGAGAGAAGAGGGCGGAGCGGGTCGCCGGGGGTAGGAATTTAATTATTTCATTGGGGATACCGTCGGGGCCGGGGGCTTTGCCGGTGCCAAGGGAATTGATGGTTTTATCGAAGGTATCGCGGGTAATCATGTCGGCGAGGGTGAGAGAGGGGTCGCCGCGGGGCTCGATGGTGAAGTTGTCGGGGTTGTCAGGGAGTTCCCATGGGGGGGTGGGGAGTTCGGGGGGGGTGGCGCGGTCGAGTTCTTTAGCGAAGTGAGTGTGCACTGCGTCGATGACGGCGGAGGGGGAGGAGGCGGTGGTGTTATCGGGTGTGGTGACGCGGTGGAGGGTGGAGGTGGTGCCGGTGGGGGGTAGGAGGCCACTCTTAATTTTTAATCGGCGGTGAGATAGTTTGGGGCAGGAGTCATAGGCTATGTTGGCTCGAGTTTTTATTTTATTAATCCTATCCGTGGTGGTGGTGTGAAGTAGGTGGCGGATGCGTGCTTGGCATTGTTGTTTGATGGCGGTAGGGGAGAGATATTCGGTTGTGTTTAATAGGGTCTGGGCGATGTGAAGAGGGCCTTTGAGTTTGCTGCATTTACGGAGAGTGAGTATTTGAGTGCGTGTTGTTTTTGGGAGCCAGGTGGGGGTGTAGGTGCCTTGGGTTGGGCGTCGTGGTTTGTCGGGGAGGAGGGGCCAGATTGTGGCCGCGTGGTCCATGTGGCGGGAGAGGAGTGTGGTGAATTGTGAGGCTAGGGTGTCAAGGGTGTCTGGGGTGGCCGAGGTGTGTGAGGTGTTAAGGATTTCTGCGTGGAGGGATGCCGTTTGGTTGATGAGGGCTGGTGTGCTGGATTGGTATGATGTGATGTGGTCCGGTGTGAGTGGAAGGCGGAATGTGAGTTTGCGCGTTGTGTGATGTGTGCTGGGGTGGGTGTGGGTAGGGGGGGGGTGTGCTATTAGTGAGAGAGGAGCTGGAATGACCAGGTGGATAGCGGAGTGGTCGGTGAAGTGGGAGGGAGAGGGGTATATCGAGCAAGAGGATGGAGGGAGGGTAGTGGGAGAAGGAGGGGTGGTGAGCCAGTGGTCGAGGCAGCCCCCGCTTCTGGGGAAGGTAGGAATTGGGTCGTGGAGGGGGTGTAGGTGGGATTTGAGGAGGGAGGTGAGAGCAGGGTGTCCTGTACCTGGGTGGGTGGTGGATTGGAAGTCTCCTCCCCAGAGGGTGCGGTGGTGGGGGTGGTCGTCCGTCAGTCGGAGGCCCCAAGCCGCGACTTCTGCGTAGAGGCGAGTCAGGTGGGGGGCGTGGAGCTGGGGCATATACGTGCCGATGAGGAGGTATGGGTTGCCTGAGTGGGGGACGATTTTCAGTGCGGCGATATGGGGGATGAGGTGGGGGGGCGGGGTTAGGACAGTGGAAGATTGGAATGAGGTCCGCCGGACCGCGAAGAGAACGCCTGCGTTGGGTAGGGGCACAGTTGAGTAGCAAGGGCGGGAGCTTTTGAGGTGGTATTGGGGGAGGGCCGTGCGCCAGCGGGATTTGTGGGTGGCGTGGTTGGTTTCTGTGAGGACCAAGACGTCTGGGTAGTGGGTGGTGGAGAGGTGTTCGACGTCCATGATGGAGGTGTGTAGGCCGCGGGTGTTGAGGGTGATAAAGTGGAGGGGTTGGGAGGTGTGGTGTGGCAGGATAGGGGAGGGGACGGGGGCGGTAGCGCTAGGGGGGGCGTCCGAGGGGTTGTCGACGAGAGGGGGTCGTGCTGGGGGGTGGAGTGGAGAAGGGAGGGGAAGATGTGGCGGATGAGGCGAGAGGCGGGGCGGAAAGGTAGGAGGGGGGGTGGGGAAGGTGTGGGGGGGGTTCGCGAGGAGTGGCGGCCTGGGTAGGGTTTTGAAGCAGGCGGGGGGGGGAGAGGGTTGGGGGGGGCTGGGATGGGTGTGGGGAGGGTGTTGAGGGGGTGAGGGTGGGGCAGGGGGTCGTAAAGCGTCTAGGAGGTGCTGTCGTCCCTGTGGGAGGGGGGCTGCGCGAAAGGTATGGAGCCAGAGCAGAGTGTGTAGGGAATAAACGGAGGACCGGGGGTCGAAGGAGGGGGGAGTATAGTGTTGGTCGGGGGGGGCAGTGGCGATGAAGTACGTGTGTAAGAGGACGTGGGTGCCGCACGACCACGCCCTGTCGGAGTCGTTTTGGCGAGGGGGGTTGAGGGAGTGGAGTTCGGCGATGGGAGGGGGGGGGGAGGAGTTCCAGGCAGAGATGAGTGTGAGTGAGCGGGCTAGGAGGTCGGGGGGGGGGGAGTGATGTAGGGAGTCTATCCAGGTAGCAGAGGAGTGTGTTAGGTGCAGAAGGCCGAAGTGCGAGTTTTGCCAAGTCAAGACGAGTAGGGAGTGGTTAGGCGTTCCTGGATGTGGGGGGGAGCCACGGTTGGCGAGGTTGGTCCAGTGGCTGGGGAAGAGGGAGTTAAAGTGGTAATTATCTACTTCCTGGTTAGTAATAACTGTGTAGGAGGAGTTGGAAGTGGAGTGGAGTTTGGTAATTGCGGATGCTAGGCAGTAGAGGTTAGAGAGGTCCTGGTATTGGCCCCACTGGAAGGAAAGGGCAGCGGAGGTGTCCAGGTAGCCGATAGGGGTGGGAAGGCCGGAACCGAGGTTTAAGTCGATGAGAAAGTCACGCAGAGTTGTGCAACAGGTGTGGGGGTTAAAGTGGGCCGGGAGTGTGAAACGAGTATTGGTGTTTACAGTGTGAGGTTGGGTGTTCGGTTGGGGGTCCGGGGGGGGGGTGTGGGGTCTAACCTCTGTTATGTCCTGAGGGGACCTAATGATGACAGTCGGCCTGGTCGGCCGGGGTTGACATGTGGGGGTGGCTGGCCCTGGGGGAGGCGGTGTTGGCCGGTGGGGTGTCAGTGGTCTCCGCGTCGCCCTCAGGAAGGTCTTCGTAGCCTTCGAAGTCGAGGTCGTCGTAGTCAGGGGAGACGGGTGGAGGGGGGGGGTGGGCAGCGGCGGCAGAGGGAGTGGGGGTGGCTCCTGGAGGGATGAAGGTGGGGTCGAGAGGAGGGTGAGGAGAGGGTGGGGCGGGGTGGGGTGGGAGGGAGGGGTGCGGGGGGGCGCGAGCCGAGGGGGATGGGGAGCGGTGTTTTTGGGAGGGTCTGGAGGGTTTGGTGACCCCTGCGGGGGAGGCGGGTTTAAGGGAGTGGTCAGTGGGGGGGCGTGTGCGGGGGGGGGAGGCTGCTGATGGGGGCGGTGCTGGGGGGTGGGAGGTAGGATGTTGGGGAAGGGTAGGAGGTGGGGTTAGGGTATGAGTGGTGTTTGGGTGGGCGAGGAAGAGGGGGGGGGATTGGTTGTGGGGGGGAGGGCGGGGTGGTGAGGTGGAGGAGTCCATTGGTTCGGAGGAGTCTTCTGTGATAGTGTGGAGAGGGGAAGGGGCGATGGTGGGATGTGGGAGCGAGGGGGGGGCCGGAGGGTGTGGGGGGGGATGCGCGTGGTAGGAAGAGTTGGAGGTGGGATGTGAGGCTGAGGGTTGGGGAGGAGGCCATGTGGTGGGGGATGAGATGGCCGGGGTGTTGGAGAGTTGGATGTCCGGGAGGGAGGAGAGGTCGAGGGGGGTGTCCTCGATGTCCTGCTGGAGGAAGGTAGAGGGTGCCAGGTGCCATTGGTTGGGGATGTGGTTATCTGTGAGGTGATGGAACCATTGAAGGAGGAGGGCAGGGGTGTTGCGGTGGAGGGTGTATCTTTTTGTGATTGTGAGGGGGTGGGGGGAGGGGGGGGAGGTGAAGATGGGGTCGGAGAGGCGGGCTTTCCCGAAGGCGGAGTAGTGGTGGGGGGTGATGTTGAGGGTGCAAGTGGAGTGAGTGAGGGCTCCTCTGTGTGTGTATGTGTGGTTCAGAGGGATGGTGATAGTGCCGTTGGTGGAGATGATGATGCAGTACATGTCGGGGCTTAGGGAAATTTGGATGCTTGTGGTGATGTTGGAGGAGCTGGAGGGGTGCGACCGAAAGTATGAGCCATCGGGGAATTTTCGCAGTGATGTGTGTTGGGAGGGGTGGGGGAGGTGTTGGGTGGGGGGGGTGTTTGTGGGGTTGGTGTGGGTGAGGTGTTCGTTGGCAGTCTGGGAGAGGAGGGTGTGTAGCCAATGGGAGGGGGGAATAGTGCCGTTGGGTTTGATGCAGGGGAGGGAGAGGGAGTGGCGGGATTGTATGAGGACTGTGGTGAGGCAGGTGTCAGTCCATGATAGACCGGGGACAAGACCGGAGACGGGGGGGGGAGTGATGGTGATGGTGTTGAGGTGATTATCAGGAGGTACGTGTTCACGGGGTGAAAATGGAAGGATTGGAATGGATACAGGTCCGGATTGTGAAAGGATGGGGTTCTCGGAGAGGTGTAGGATATTTACCCAGAATGCGGAGGGGTCGGCTTCGATCGGGGTCGGTGTGTCCAGCGGTTGGATGGCGTCCGCGAACTGGAGGACGAACTGGGCTTGTTCCGGAAGGTCCTCGAGTCTGCATTGGGGGTGAGTCGAGGGGGCTGAACCGGTCGAGGTGAGTGCAGAGGCGAGGTCACAGGTAAGGAGGTCCTGGAGGAGAGCGATCATTTCTGGGCCGGTGATACCGGAGAACAGGGGGGAGCGGATTTTCACGCGACGACCTGAAACTGCGGGAGCTGTGGCATCTCGGAGGAAGCGAATTTTCTGCTGTCGCAGAATGTTCAGGACCGAAGGGGAGAGGGTCGTGGAGGGAGGTACGGGACCGGCTGAGCTGAATTCACGCTGGTGTGAAGTAAGCTGGTACAGGAGACCGACCGTTATACAGGAGGTGGGGATAGCGAGGCCGATCTCTTGAAAGCCTGATCGGAGCTCGTCGGGGAGGGGGGTGGCATCATTGCTTTTTGTTGCAGTGGGGTGTGGAGTGCGAGAGAGGTTCGCAGACCAGCTCGTCTGGTGGGCGAGTTCCCGTCCGATTATATTTTTAATTCGGTTGGGTAGGTCGGTGAGGCCGTTGACGCGTTCGAGGAGCCATCGGCGGGCCGATGAGCAGGCGGACGCGATCGGGTCATGGTGTGACTGGTCGGGCAGGAAGATGCCGTGGAGCCAAAAGCGGGCAAGGTGGGGGGGGTTGGTGGAGTACTGGCCTGTGAGGAGGAGTGTGTCGATCATTCTGGTGGAGAGGTCGTCGGCCGTTCCAAGTTGCGCGGTTGACTGCGGGACGGAAAGGACCAGGGGGGTCTGTAGGCCTCGATGGAGCGGTAGAGGGTCTGAGGCTGTGCCTAGGACCTGTTGGGGGCGGGGAAGCTGGGTGGTGGATAGGAATGGGGTCAGCGGGTGACCCGCGAGTGTGTTTCTGGGATGGTGTATGTCCGTGAAGCGGCCATGTTGCGGGGGATCCCACAGCAGCACCTGCTTGTAGGTGGGGGGGGGGTTAAGCGATGAGGACATAGTCGTCGAGCCGTGTGTCGAGAGAGGAATGGGGGTAGTTTGAGGAGGTGTGGCTTGTCGAGGTAGGTGAGAGGTGTAGTGCGCGTGTTGGCTGCACGCGACCAGGTGTGATGGGACCTGGGTTTGGTGGATGTTGGCGGCGGACAGGGACGTCCGGACGCTCTGAGGGGCGTGATGGAGTGCGCCGGCCGCCGGGTAGCAGGATTTTTGTAAGCGATGTGTATCGCAGAGGTTCTGTAGTACTTTAACGGGTACCGATGTGGTTTTCGAAATGGATGGCGCGGTAGCTGTCGGGGGGATGAAATTCAAATCCCTGGAAGCTGCGCCTTTGAGTGTGTACCGTCTGGTGTCGCTACGGATCCACTGACCAGTTAGAGCTAGGCTCGTGTGGGGAGAGGTGAATGGTGCGCGCTGTTCAGCGGCCCTGTTCACCAGTCTTGCGCTCAATGGGAGGCCAGGCCCAGAGCGAAGACGATCGGCGTTGCTCATTCGAGCTACCGACCCATCCCCGTGTTAGTCCGACCCACCCCTCCCCTAGTCTGTACCCGGTTATCGACATGCTGCCTCAAGAAGAGTGCCTAGGGTTATCGTAACGGCACACTACTCATAAATGCGGCCCCCTGACAACCTAAACCACCGGGGGAAGGTACGGACGGCCACAGCGCGATGAGATAGGTGTTGGAAACAGACGGAACAAGGACATGGGACATGAGAACATCTGGCACGGGGGTAGGAGGACAGGCCAACCGGACACCGTATGTAACTTAGTTATTTTCTCTTCACAGCCCCCGAAGGAGGAGAGAAGACTCGGCTAGGTGGCGAGCTGCGTCGGGAGGAGCAACTACTACCTCGGGCGGGGATGAGCACGGATCGAGACGGGACCGACGACGACCCGAGTGAGGGTTTTTTTCACCTGCCTTTCCCCCCTAGCTCCGGCACGACCGGAGTCGCACATGAGTCGAGGGCGCTAGGTTTGCCTCGACTAGCTCAAGCTGGCAAGCCTCGGTGGTCAACGTCCCCGCAGCGGCTGGAGTTGGCCGCGTATCGTGGAGACTAGCGACACTTTTTTATTTCATAATGTATCCGAAAAAATGCGTATAGTATATCAAGAAATAATAAATACATGGTTACGTGTAGGTTTTAGACGGTATCGTTAGTGCCAATGGAGAGGTTGGGATTAGTGGTTCACGGTATAGCCCTTGCGAAAATAAGACCTTTTTACATGCAAAGCAGGGAGGGCCCAGAGACAACAACCGGTTTCACCAGGTACATGTTGTAAACAATTTCATTTCATTTCATTTCAATGTTGAGAAGACGTGAACGAGCAAGTGCAAACCAACGGGTAACGATACATGTACGTGGTTGCGACTTAGTAACGTAAGATCGTCGACTGTGAGAGTTAGGTCAGTTTCCTCAAACAACTCACGAACGGCACCATGGACGGGTGCTTCGTTAGGCAAAATCCAACCGGATGGAAATAAAATTTTAGCATTATTACGGGGTCCACGTTGCTTGATGTCAGAGGCTTTCGAACCTCCAACTGGAAGTACGACCACAAACGTAATTACCAAGTCCTAGAGAAGCCATCTCGAGTCAAACAAGTAGCGTCGAATAAGTCAAGCAACAATGAAAGCGTGTGAAGATCAAGAGCTCCGAAACAATGTGGTAGTTTGCATGTCAAGAGCTAAATGCTGACACAATTATGTTATGTTTTGTTGTTGCTTATGCATATGGAAGGGCAAATGGAGAGATATGGAAGATGTTTCCATGTTAAGTGTTAAACAATATATTGTAAACAGACAAAGGGATTTATTAAATGGTTATGTTACCTCCCTCCACATCACTTAGCTTAAATAGCTCTAGCCTAGCTAGCTTGCACATGTTCTTGCATGGTCCTCGTGCCATGCGCTAGGGCTCTCGTTACGGTTTGAACAGACTAGCGACGCACTTCGCATGTCTCGGGAAGTCAGACTAGCGCGTCATGCGGCTAGTCGGATTAATTGTGCGTCCATGTACGTACCGGGAGGTATTGATAGTACAATACAAAACATAACCCTCGCTAAGTTGCAGTGGTTACGTAGCCACGAAGGACGTCCTTCCTATGGAAAAGTACGGATCAATTTAGTAACGAGCATATGTACAATGTAGGCGCCCGCCGGCGGCGCAGCGGCGGCGGCCCCGGAGAGGGGTGCGCTCGCAGGCCCGTCGGCACCTACCTATACCTCCACGCGGTGGGCGCTCGTAACTCTGTAGCCGTGCCAGGCTTGGCACGGTAGGGGGCTAAACGAGGTACCGACAGCTGCGATCTGCGGGATCGGCGGCTGTCGGGAAGCCCGGTACGGAGGGTTTTGGAAAAACATAATATCCGTACACAAGCACATGGATCTCCCGCTCGGCCAGTCCGATATGTCTTTTCCGCGACTAAATACTCGCAGATACTCACCCGACGATGGGACGGGAGCGGCGTTTGCGAAATATTTTTGGCGAAGAAGGGTACATACGGATCGGCGGAGGGACTAGGGTGTTGGAGCTGGCGGCGGACAGCTGGGAAGTAGCGCTAGGGCACGGCGCTCGCTAGCAGTCGCCAACCCTGCGAGAGCCTTAGGTCTTCCCTTGGGGCGAGGCCTGATGATACGCAGGACGGAGGTGGGTCGCAGCCGCAGGAGCGGCACGGTCTGGCGGCGGCAGTCCTTAGGATCACCCGCCGCCGAAAAATCCCGGTACGGGGGGTTTCAGGAAAATATTCCCGTACCCACCATCTTTTGAGGACCGGCGACTCGATCCATGTGTTCTACCAAGCCCTTCCCTAGTCGGTACCCAATTATCGATAGGCTGCCTCAGGCAGTGTGCCTAGGGTTATCGTAACGGCACACTGCTCATAAAGGCAGCCCCCTAACAACGTAAACCACCGGGGGAGGGTAAGGACGGCCACAACGCGATCAGATAGGTGTTGGAAACAGACCGAACAAGGACAGGGGACAGGAGAAAATCTGGCTCAGAGGCAAGAGAGTCAGCCGAACACCGTCTGCAACCTAGTTATTTTTCCTTCTCAGCCCCCGAAGGAGGAGAGAAGACTCGGCTAGGTGGCGAGCTGCGTCGGGAGGAGCAGCTAATACCTCGGGCGGGGATGAGCACGGATCGAGACGGGACCGACGACGACCTGAGCGAGGGGGGGTTTTCACTTGCCTCCCCCCCCTAGCTCCGGCACGACCGGAGTCGCACATGAGCTGAGGTCAGGCAAGTTCGACTCGACCAACTCAAGCTGATCAGCCTTGCTGATTAGCGACCCCGCAGCGGCTGGAGCAGGCCGCGTATCGTGGAGACTAGCGACATCTTATATTTCATAATGTATCCAAAAAAAATTCGTTTAGATAAAAGAAATAAAAAAAATACATGGATACGGGTAGGTTTTGGACAGTATCGTCACTGCCATTGGAGAGGTTGGGATTATTGGTTCACGGTCTACCTCTTGCTTATGAGTCCTACAGATTGGCGTAGCACAGGGGGGCCCAGAGACATCAGCCGGTTTTTACTGCTATTGTTGTAAACAATTTCAATTTCAATTGTACAATGTACTACAATGTACTACAATGCAATGTTGCATGATAGTACTCGTCACACATGTGTGTAGAAGGGTGCAACATGCCACATATATGCAAGCATAAAATGGAGAGGGGTGGGGAACTTTTTGAAACCATGAGCATATAATATTACATTAAGCATGAATTTTCTAGTACTTAAACATTACTAGCCTACTTGATGTAAAATAATGCCACTATTGCAGCTTTTCTTCTTTGAGCAATGTATAGATGTGTGCATTAGGGTGTAAGTGTCATATGCAAGCATAGAGTTGAGAGGGGTTGGGGCATATTCTTGAACCATAACCCTATTTCATGCACCATCACATAAACCAAACCCATACATGAAGATATCAAAAGTGTTGTGATGTTGCCGAGTTGTTAACAGTCACTACACAATAATGTTGTTGACTGTGTTGTGCCCTATTGCGCAAGGCTACCTCCCTATTGCGAGTCTTCGACTTCTCCTCGCAAGAGACATTGGGATGAGGGTTTAGGACACCCCCAATTTTATATACCCCAAATCCATATTTGGGTCATATATTGCTTATACGTGCGCACTCAAAGCTGAAATATAAATACAGAACCCCCCCCCCCCCCCCCCCCCCCCCCCCCCCAAGCTTCCCGTACCTAAAACTAGGACACATTTAAACGGAACAACCCTATTGCATTATAGTGAATATTTATTGCGAATTGCAGGAAGCACCATAGACATGAGGACGGGGAGAATAAGGAGAATGACAAAAGGCGATCACATTATTACTTATACTGAATTAATGCAGGAAGCACAAGCACATGGAAAAGAGGATCGCACCCACTAATGATTTGTTCATTCCATTGATTTCTCGAATTCCATGTATTCTAAAGCAACAAAGAGACAGGACAAGAAGACTTTTTACCATGATGATGATAGAATTACAAAATCACTATAGACTCGAGGACAAAGAAAGGGGGGGGGGGGGGGGGGCGAGAGTGACAAGAGGGTAACGGAATCCAATACAAGGAAATCTTCACTCTAATAGGGGGCCTTCGCGGCAATTTGCAATAAACTTTGTACTAAACGCACCGCGTGCCACGTAGCGCGCTCGCATGCGTCAGCATGTAATCATTACAGCTGACTCGGAATCCCGGTAGATTTATTTGAGGGTCTACCTCCAGCGACGGCATCGGGCGTCGAGAGCATGGCCAGCACACCCTAGCCAGACAGACCTGAACCTCGAGAATGAAAGTGTTAGCGAGCGGTCGTTTCATGATACTTATCGTATGAAGCCGGCAGAGTTTGGCGAAAAACTCGAGGCGCTGCAGGTGCCGACCATAATGTTGTACCCGAATCGTGGCGCCAAGTTCTCGCGCGGACTATGGGTTGCTCGTTTTGTTAGCACGTCCTGATACTGCGGGCGCCCTACATATTTTATCACGGAAGCTAAGGATGAACCAGGACCGTATTTCGAAAATATCTGTGACGATGGTGCGGTGGACGCGGCAGCGCTGGGGGGCTAGTGTTGTATGCGGACTAGATCTTTCGCGGTTGCCCACATACGTGGACGCCATCAAGACACGAATTGCCGTCGAAAACTTCCCGCTTTTCGGCTTTATCGATTGCACCATCAGACGCACTCGGCGGGTGAAATATGGACATGCGGTACCATGGACAGGCGGTATCTGACATAGCGGGACCATACAGAGGGTGTGGAGGGGAAATGGCTCTGTCCGTGGTTGAGGCAGGATGGGCGATTGCCCAAGCGGTCGCACCGTCGTATCCGTAGCTATACAATTTACTTTGCTACAATTTGAAAATCATGGATAAATCTTTACTGCAATCTTTGTTGCAATCTTCGTCTTTGCTGCAATTTGAGGCCAATTTGCAACAAAGCTTTGTTGCAATTTGGCTGTACGCGAGGGTGTACGCGCTGACGTGTCGCGCAGATGCTGACGTGTTGTTGCAAAGTTTATTGCAAATTGCCGCGAAGGCCCCCTAATGATCCAAAATAAATAATTTGAATAATATAGGAAGTTTTATTTTAATTGCCAGTTATTGTACATGTAGTCGCCAGCGCATCCAGTGCAAGAGACATCTAGAGCATTGAGACATTTACAGACATCATTAAGTTACGGGCGTTTACCCTAGGGCACATTTTGCCAAAGATGTCAGCTTGCTTACAATTTGGCCAAAGGACACCCACAGGCAGGGCCTGGGGGTCGATTAGCGCGTGATTATAGGGTTGGGTGGGTGGGTTCGCGCGAAGCCTAGATTGGCTGAGCGCGAAAGCAGAGAGTGCCTAGGCTCGTGGCTAGCTACGGCTTATAATGCACGGGCTAGCTAGAGCTGACCGTTGGGGAAGTCCTTGGTCGTTGGTTACGTCTAACTGCTCGGGCAAGGTGGTTGCCCTGAAGGTGAGACGCGCCGATATTAACGGTAACAGTAACCGCTAGAGTTACCGTCCCGTACACATGGAATTGGATATGCAAACCTCTAGATTCAAATCAATCTGACCATTTACCCTAGGGCACGTTTTGCCAGTAACCTAAAGCCAAAGGCTTGCACAGCCAGAATTAGTGTTGCGGGGGGGACGGAGTGAGCCAGCCGAAGAACCGCCAAGCAGCAGGTGTTGGGGTCATGGTAGGGTTAATGTATTTTCCTTCGGTCACGGAGCTATTCTTGGCCCAGCGACCCATGTATTTGAGTACGGGGAGGGGCGCGCCGATGCAGCTGGCAGCGGACGCCGCGCCTTTTCGGAGGCTGTGAGATGTCCACTTAAAACCGGGGGGCGCGGCCGTGTTGACTGTGAGGAGGGAGATGGCGAGCCACGCGGAGATGGTGGGAGCGGCACCCCATGCGGCGGAGGGCTCGGCAGGTGAGAAGCTCCAGAAGGCGTCTGGGGGTGGCCGGTTGTAGAATTTTGAGCAGAACGCGACGCGGTGCTGCGTGTAGTAGTCTAGCAAGTCTACCACGACTGGGTTGGCCGTGATAGGAATAGCGATGACGAGTTTGTCGTTGTTGGCGCGGCGCTAGTCGCCCTTAGATTTGCGCACGAACAGGCAGATTTGCTGGGAAGGCCTGTCGACAATTAGGTCGCCGGTATGGCAGCGGGCGCCAGTTTCGGCGCGGCAGAAAAACATGTAATTGACGCAAACCGCTAAACATGCCCTGAAGCGTTGCAGTTGGGGAAGGGCAGCAGGTGTCCAAGCGAAGGCACCGCGTAGAGCGTTGGCGGCGTGTAAGATGGTGAGGGCGACGGGCGCGGGTAGCGGCAGGCGGGCGGCGGTCGGGAGTAGGCGGTGTTGTAGCATCTCGAGGCCACGGCGCGCGTCGGCTAGGAGTTCACCTACGGCAATAGGTTGGCGTTGGTGGTCGCGGAAGAACTTGTTAACCGCAGAGAAGTAGGGTTGAAGCGAGCTGGCGGCGACCGTTCCGAGCAGGGCCAGCCACGCGGTGTAGCGTACCATTGTGGCCGGTGTGGCCTGTAGCGGGGCGATATTTTCCTCTGCACAAAAAATAAAAAACTGTGTGATTGCGCTGTTGTAGCTCGCGTACGTAGAGGGCGCTAGCGAGTTGCTGAGTAGGGCGACCGCCGTAACCCCGAGCTTATCAGATCCTAGGAGGTCTTGAAAAGTTTCAGAGAGGTTGGCAGACCAGGGCGCCGGTGCTGCTTCGCGGCGTAGGCCGTAGCGTGGCGGTCTTGTACGCAGAGGGGGAACGCGCGGTACAAGAGCGTTTAATCGGTCCGGGCGTAACGCTCGGCCAATCGCTCCGCGTCGAATGTAGAGCCAAGAGGGGGTGAGAGCCGAAAGGCCACGATGCTCCACGCGGGAGGTCCGACCCCTTCGCGCTTGCCCAGCCTGCCGGGAAAGAACAAGTCGCGGGACGCCGGGAAGTGCACGGTCTCGGTTGCCAAGCGGGCGAACGCGTGGTACCACGTTTTGTTTCTCCAGTAGGGGGCGATGACCGTTGCCGCGGCTTGTGCTTGCGCTAGTTTTGCGGCGAGAGCCGGGAGGGCAGACCACGGGGGGTTGCAGTAGTTGTTTTCGGGTTTCCACGCAGCGTCTGGGAGGTGCAGGCAGTCGATGTCCTCGCACAGGGGGTCGCGCTAGCGGGCGTTGAAGCGTGGCAGTTGAGCGTTGAGCATGGACGCAAAACGGTCGATCGTATGCGGGCCCCACCGGCGCTGAAGGTGGTCGGAAATCCGTGGGTTTAGGTGCCAGTCTTCGGAGTCCATCTCGCGGCTTAGCGTGTCGGCCCAGACGTTGGCGGCCGACCGGATGTAGCGTGGGCGGATGTGGATGTCGTTGGTGTCGAGGAGGAACCATAAGCGCCGTAGCTCGGTCATCATGACGGGCGACCGGGACGTTAGCTTGGTTAGGACGGCGACCACGGCAGTGTTGTCCTCGTGGAGGAGGACTTGTCGTCCTCGGAGTTGCGGTAAAAAGGATTCGACCGCGTGTCGAACCGCTCGGAGCTCCTTCCACGTAATGTGTTGGAGGCGGTCGGGAGCGCTCCAAAAACCGCGGGCTTGGTAGTTGGCGTCCTCGTTTAGGACGGCCCCCACCCGTAGTCGCTCGAGTCGGCGTGCAAATAGGCGGTCTCGATGGGCTTGTAGATTGACCGGCCGTTGTGTTGAGTGGGCACAATACGCCACCACTCGAGGTCTCGTCGAAGTTGGTGGGTGAGGCGCACGCGTCCCCCCCAACCAGTTCGTGTAGCCAAGACGTTGTGGAGCTCGCGCAAAAAGAATCGCGCGGGCGCGATGGCGAGGTAGAGAAACTGCGCTTTTCCCGCGAAGGCTGCTAGCTGACGTGTGGGCAGCCATCGAGCGTTCGACGCCGCTCGCCCGAGTAAGGACGAAGCGTGTTGTGCGAGGTGTTGCAGTTTGCGGGTGGGGCGCGAAACTCGCCGAGTTGCAAATCTACCGTTAAGCCCAAGTGGTCGCCGACTTGCGTTGGCGTCCACACACCTTTCTTGGGGTTGCGTTGTAGGCGGAGGCTGTCTAGCAGGGCTTGGACGCGCTGCCGAAGTAGTAACGCGTCGTCGTAAGAATCCGCTAAGAAGAGGAAGTCGTCCATGTAGGGGAGGAGTCGTGTACCTCGCCATCGCGCGTTCCGGAGGAAGCGTTTGGACGGTCGGCGTGGGCCGGTCGGTGTAGATGCGGGCGTGGGTGGCGGTGGGCGGCGTAGGTAGTTCGTAAACACTTGCGTGAGCTTGCAAAAATAGTAAGCGGAGCCCGACCATCCCATGGGGAGGCACGCTAGGCGCCATAGGGTGCCGCGGTAGTTGACCGTGAAGTAATCTCGGTCTTCCTCCCGGATGCCAAGGGTGTAGTACCCATCGGCGAGGTCGAGTGAGACGAAGTAGTCCCCCGGTCGAGATAGATGGCGTAGGTGCTTGAGTGTCTCGCACGTCATGTTGAAGGTTGAGCAGTAGCGGTTGAGTTCTCGAAGGTCGATAATCAAGCGCCATTGATTGCATCCGGGTTTGGGCACCAAAAACATCCGGGAAACGTAGCGAGGGTTGGTCGAGCGCTCCCACGCACCGCAAGCCTCGAAGCGTGGGAGTTCCGAGTTGAGAAACTCGAGTTGGTTGGGTGTCGCGTCTAGCATAGAGATGCAGTGGTTGAACGGTTTGGGCCGTACGCCGTGCTTGAACTTCACGCGTACGCCGTGGCGGATCCAACTTAGGACTTGGCCGCTCGCGCCGATGCGCTCCCACTCCCGCCATTTTCGACGCACGCGGTGGCGCATGAAGGAAGATGTCGGGGAGCAGGAATCGGCGCGGTGGGCCACACCATCATTTTTTGCTCGGGGGTTTAGCCGGGTCGGTCGGCTTGGAGGGGGGGGTGGCGCGTGCTGCGGTTGTTGCTGCTGCAGCGGCCTTGCGTTTGTCGGCGGTGGCTTTGCGGGCTCGAGCGTCGGGGCCTGTGGGCTTGTCCGGCGTGATCTTCGCGAAAGCGGCGCCGGCGGCGGCCTTGCTGGCGGCGTGTAAGCTGACCTCAAGCGTGCGGTCGACGAACGCTTGGCGTAGCGCGTCCAATGGGCCGGAGACCGCGGTAGGGCGTGGGCGGCAGAAGCGCTCGTGGGCCAATTCGGCAAAGACGCGGTCCGCATCCGTGCTCGTTTGTCCACCCTTGGTGAGGCGGAGGAAGCCCAATCGAGTACGGGCGGCCTCCTCCGTCGCTGTGTGGGTGCGATGACCCGCTCGGATGAGGGCAATCGCTGCCGCCTGCTCTGTCGGTAGAGGTGGGCCGTGCGACAGCGTGTCCAAAGCCTCGCCAATTGCCGCGTTGGCGCAACTGTCGAAGAAGGCATAGCACCCGATGTGTAAGTACTCGTCGTATGCTGCTTGGGTGCGTTTGTCGCTTAGAGCTCGGGCGGTGTCGTCCGTGAGAGTCCACAGACGTGGCTCCTCGACGTCGCGAGGGGGACGTTCGAGGCCGGCCGGGATGACCTCGCCGTAGTAGGCGAAGTCGACGAAATCTGACGCGGAGGGGTCGGGTTCGTCGTCAAGCACGTCGATAGGTGGCTCAGGGGCCGCCTTACCACCCTCCGTCGCTGTCGCGTCGGCGGGAATGGACTGTTGTTGATCAGTAGTAGCAGGTGTAGCAGTCGTTTGCTGGAGCAGGGCGAGCAAGGCAGCGTTAGCCGCCAAAAACTGCTCAGTAATCCGTTGTTCCGATGCCAAAACTGCCGTACGAATCTGTTCGGATGTGCGTTGTTCGAGTGAGGTAGCGTGAGGGTCGGCCGCTGCGGCGGATGTAGACTGCTCATGCTGCATGTTGTGGAACTGCGTAGCTGAACGAGGGGAAGTGTCGCGTGACGCTCGAGTGCGCATGGGACGATTAACTGACACCCTACTCGACTACTAGAGTCGAGATTGCATTCGCGCGAAGCCTAGATTGGCTGAGCGCGAAAGCAGAGAGTGCCTAGGCTCGTGGCTAGCTACGGCTTATAAGGCACGGGCTAGCTAGAGCTGACCGTTGGGGAAGTCGTTGGTCGTTGGTTGCGTCTAACTGCTCGGGCAAGGTGGTTGCCCTGCAGGTGAGACGCGCCGATATTAACGGTAACAATAACCGCTAGAGTTATTGTCCCGTACACATGGAATTGGATATGCAAACCTCTAGATTCAAATCAATCTGACCATAAGTATAGCGATCATACATGTTTTGCGGGCGTAAAAAAGAGAGCATCATTTGTATGAACGCTGATGAGAAAAGGCAGTGTAATGTGGGAGGACTCAGCAGCGACTTTGTTTATATCATTGAAGAAAATTACCCAGCAGATACACTCTTCCCATAAAGTCCGTTACTAGTGAAATAGGGCCTTTCGCCTAGGGCGGGTGTTTACCATGTAGGGTTTCTAGGGTTTAGCTGTACTTTAGCTCGTTGAAAAGGCGGGCCGAAACTTGTGTTAACGGTGAGGCTAAGGGGGAAGCGGGGCACAAATGGGGCCCGTCACGGCTACGATATGACGTATTAGGGTTTGCGGCCCATCCCCGATTTCGGGGTATACCCTGATTCGGGCGCCCCGGAATTCGGATTTGCCACACTTTGGCTCGTGAAAAATCCCGAAATGGGCGACACAACATGCGGTTTTTATGATCCCAGCATGTTGTCCGCAAACATGGGAGCACGTGGGTGTGATGGCATGTGCCGTTAATATGCTTGACGTGGGTGGGCTCGGGGCCGGAAACCCACAGCTTGGGAGGCTTAAAAAAAGCCTAACTTCGCCGTACAGTGTCCGATTCAAGCAAACTAAGTTGCAAGTGGAAGCCCTTCCCCCAAGTAAATAAAAGTTTTCAAATTTACGCCTACCGGCCGGTTTTCGCGTCAAATCCGCCGTCCGATGTCACCCAAGAACAGCCAAATAAAGCTTTTAGGGTTTCAAAATATGCCACATTCGCGCGGGGCTAGCAACCCCCAGACAGGTGGTACCCGCATACCCGCTCCGCTAATACGCTCAACAATCAGCGCTCTATATTTCTTCTATTCACGGCGTTGCCCCTTTCATGCCCCATGATGGCATGGTGCCGTGCCCTTTGCCGCCGGCCAGATGAAGGCCCGTGCTAGGGTACTATGAAAGCTCCCCGCCATTTTTCACGCCCGGCGATGCGCAAGTTTCTAAGGCCAACGATCCGCGCGCCAAGGTACTTACACTCCAAGTCAACTGCCCCTCAAGCCCAATAGGCCCCCAGCCCGTGCTCCTTGGTGGCATTTCCGGGCACGTGGCAAGAAAAACCAGTGCCCACGACATGCCATTCTCGGTGTCGCCGCTTTGTAGACGGCCGGGCGCAACACAGTCGGCGGATATTAGTGCAATTGTGCAAACATGCTGAGAACCCAGTGTCGAGTAGTCTCCCGGCTTGTCGCGACACTGCGTGTGCCGAGCCACGCATAGAGGCGTGCATAACATGCACATGCACGAATTTCGGCCCGCAAAATATGGGCCGAAAATCCAACGTGGGTGCCCACAATAATTGGGGCGTGCCGGTAAAGGTGCTCACGTCAGTGAACAACGCGTCGTGGTGTGCTGTTCGAAAATCATTATTCTACCCCCCAATCGAGTTGCATGGCCATCGCGGCAGTGCGTGGCGGGTAATTAAATACGTGCCGCTAGTAACGGACTTTATGGGAAGAGTGTACATCCGGCTGTATTTTAATGAAATTAGTAAATCGATGTCTACACGTCATTTTGATCATATGTGTGTTTTCTCTACGCTCTTTTTTCTTATGTCTGACTCGATGATCAGCATCCATCCAAAGTCAGGTGCAGTAAGGAATGTCTGTGGGTGTACCAGTACCTGCGCGTGCAGCTGCAGAGTCGAGAGCCCGCCTGCTTCTGACGCGACGCTTAAACTGTATACCACTATTGTCCTTCCACGCCTCCCACTGGCCGACACCTTTGCGTTACAATCACAGAAACCCAAACACCACTCCGTGGGCAATCTTGGCGTAACGGTTCCGCTCGAGGACGGGAGGGAGCCGTAAGGCTGTGTAGACAAAAAAGCACCGAACACTCAGCTCGGCTCAGCATATAAACGGAGCGGCCGGCGTCGACTTTCGCTTTTTCGCTTTGAAGTCCGGATCCAGCACTTAAATGTACACAATATTTTGAATTTACCCCCTGCATACCTAGGCGTGAGGCGTGCACGTGTAAGCGTGCATGAGCGTGGGCGGTGCATGAGGAAGAATGAGCGCTAGCGCCACTAGGGCAACGCATGTGCTTCTCCCTGCGTACAGCGAGATCCTTTCCAAGGCGCCGAGGGTCGGGACGATGGGCGGGCAGGGGCCGGACGCCGGCTCCAAGCTGGACACCCTCCTTGCCAACCTCTCTGGAAAGGAAAGCCACGACGGCGATACGACTGATATCGAGTCGAGCGCGGTGACTCTGAACCACAAGCGACTGGTGAGCCAAGTTGCTGTGTGTCAGAGTGCGCCGGCGAACAAACGGTTAGCGGGGTTGGCCCGGAACGCGCAAGACTCTGCCTTGGGAACCGCTCAGCACCAGTCCGCCTTGCAGAGTAGACCGGACAATTTGTTCCCTCGGGGGAGTGTGACCGCGCCAGCATGCCCTGCTGAGGAGGACGGTGAAGATTACAGTCAGCTTTCGTTGGAGGCTCTGCAGAAAAGGTTGCGCGGGCTGAAAGTTCTGCTGCAGGCACCTCATCTCGCTACAAACCCAGACGCCCGTAAGCGCATAGAAACAACGGTTCAGCGGCTGATAGCCGAGATAGAGAAGTTTCATGAAGCAGAGCGGAAGAAGCACCAGGAGCAGGAGGCCGGAAGGGGAGGCGAGAGTGACGGGGACGGGAGTGTGGTCTGGAGCGACGACGATAAGGCTGTGGTGGAGGGCGGAAAGAGCGGGGGGCGTGAGGTAGTGGCCAAGGAATCTGGAGCTAAGAGGTGGTTGTCATTGGCAAGGTCGAATCAGCAGGAGGCCAATGTGAGCAAGGTAGGGCGCGTGGAGACAACTCGACCCTCCTTCTTTGATGACGATGCTGAGGCGCCGCCTAGGCCGCGAACTGGAGGTATCATTCGCCACTTGAGAAGGCACACTCGTGGGGCGCAGCTTGTGGAAGCTGCTTCGAGAAGGGGCAGTTCTGGGGGGGCTGCAAGGCAGGCCTCTGGGAGCATGGTTACCACCTCACTAGTTCGAAGGTCAACTGCCCTCAGCTCGGCGGCAGCAATCGCACAGAAGCAGACAGAGGCTTCAGCGGAGAGGATCTCAGAGGAGAGGCGCATTGCGCGCTTGTCGCTGACTCCCGGAACTGCCACACGGACACCTATCACACGGTGCGATGCACAATGGTGCGCTGGAGTTTGAAATGCTTTGAGGTTGGGGAAAAGTGGGGTTGAGTGTTTGCGGTGGGTATGGTTTGATGAGATGACAAGATGTGTAATAACGCGTGTTCAGGATGAGATCGAGACAAGAGAAGATTGAGCCTCAAGTCGTGGAGCTTCTGGATGACACCACGGATGAGGAGGACGCTGGTGTCGGGAAAGAGGAGCAACTCCCCTGTGAGAAAGGAACACCCCCCGCCCTCCGTACCACCTGTCGCACTGGCGCGGCGCAGCCTGCTCTCTGGCGAAGACTGGAGGGGCTGAAGGTATATACAATAGTCCGGCGACGGCCCCTTTTTTATGCTCTCCGCTTCCAACGCACGATCCCGTCTGATGGGGTGACTACGCCCCCCCCCCCCCCTCCCCTGCGCAGGCCATTTACCCACCGGAGGGAGGCGCTGACTCTATTCCCTTGACTTCGGACGACCTGTCACGGCTGGCCCCAGAGGAGTTCCTCAATGATACCATAATAGACATGTACATGAAGTACTTGTGGGATCGTCTGGAGCCTGACGTCAAGGTGTGTTTGTGTGTGAAGGAGCGTGTGTGTGCGTGTATGAGCGTGTGTGTGTGTGTGCAGGGGGGTGAAGGGTGGTGAAGGGTGGGAGTGGGGACTTTTTTGTGGCAGCAGTTTCCATTGCTGAGTATGTGAACTGTCGTCGTTCAGGCACGCTGTCATTTCTTCAGCTCCTATTTTTACAAAAAGCTCACCGAGCCTACCGCGGGTGAGGGAAACCTTGCAAGGGTAACGCCGGCACAGCGCTCCTCACACCCATGAGCAATTAATGAACCTGCTTGTTAACGATGTGTCAGATGGAGACATTTCCCCCTCATTTACAGACTTTGCATTTATGTGAATAGAATGTCGCGAGGCATGACAAGGTCAAGCGCTGGACAAAGCATGTCGACATTTTTGCAAAGGTGAGACTTCGCTTGCAGCTTTCACGGTCATTATGCTGGACATTCATATCTCGCTCAAATCCACTCCCACACATTACCAGTCCAGCTGAGCTTGTTACCTCTGCTTTTCATTTTTCGGGGCAGGACTTTCTGTTCATCCCCATTCATGACGCGCTCCACTGGAGCCTCGTGATTGTTACCCACCCTGGGCACTTTGTTGGGAAGGACCCCCCCTTTTGCATGTTCCACCTCGATTCTATGGCGGGCGCCCACAAGACGTCTACCATTGTCGCTGTAAGAACCTCCTGATGTTCAGCCTAACCCCATCTTGCTCCCCTCTGCTTCACTGAGTACCCGTGTTCATTGACCTGGCGTCCAATTTTGATATTAGATTAACCCCACCCCCTCGCTCCCCTTCTTTCCTCCCCCTGGATGGCGCAGAACCTGCGGCCGTACTTCCAATTAGAGTGGAAAGTGAGGTCGGAGTTGAATCACGATAGCGTGCCTGGGGCGTGGCGGGCAGCGCACCCCGATACCGACATTCCAGCCCCAAAGACAATGCAAAAGCGAGTGGTGCTTCCTCGGCAAGACAACCACACCGACTGTGGCCTCTTCCTACTGGTCTACCTGCAGTATTTTTTGCACAGGTGTCTTGCCCCCTCTCGACTCATTAATTACCCTTTACTGTCATTCCTTCATGACCAGTCAGACGTACATCATGATGCTTTTGCGCTGGCGTCCGCAGTCGGGCTGTGTGTTTGTTTGCGTGCGCCTGTGCGCGTCCGTGTCTATTTTGTGAATGGGCAGCTGTGCACGCGCGCGCGCGCGTGTGTGTGTGTGTGTTAGGTGACTGGGGAGGTGCGTCAGTGTGAATCTATATTCATGTGTGGTTTTAATATCACGTGAACTTAAATGGATGTGGACGGTCTGTTCCTCCGCACAGTGTGCCCAACATAACATCCTTGGACTGCGATAACCTGAAGAGCTTGCGGGAGGACACGTACGAGGAATTCTTCTCCAAGCAGTGGTTTACTCCCAGAAATGCCAGCCTCCTGCGGGGTCATTTGCAAAACATCGTCCTCGGCCTCTTCTTGGGACAGGTGCGATGTGCTGCACCGCCACTCGCATCGTTCCCTGCCACAGAAGACAAAGCACCGTGTGATGCCTTGTTGACACCGCCCCACGTGTCGCTCGTGTCGCGCTCCAGGCAAAGCTTCACCCAGAGGACCACCGCCTTGAGTTGCTCAAGGACCAGATTGCTCATTACGAGGCGTCAAGCACAAAGTTTAAGTCCCCAGAGCTGGATCTCTCAGAGAGGAAGCAGTGCGTGGCAGCCGCCTCCCTTGTTCCCCAAGGTATCTGAAGCGTGTGAGTTGTGATGGGAGTGAGACTGTGTCTGATGGAAGTTGTTTTGGGTTTTGCAGGAGGGAGCAGGAGGAGGAGGCGAGGCAGGGGGCTCGGGCGGAGGCAACACAACGTGAAGAGTGGTTAACTGTTGAGCAGGAAGGGGACAGGCTGGAGGGTCCTCAGGAAACAGAGGAAGGTGGCATATCTCCGGAGCAGGCGAGATGCGGAGCAGCCACACCTCCTGCCGCTGCCGCCCCCGCTCCGTCTGGTGCCGCCGGTGATGGAGTAGCGTCAGCCGCGAATGGTATATGTGTATCCCTACCGAGCGCCCCAGAGCAACAGAGTGGCCTGGACGCGATCCAAAGGCAGTATGGGGAGACGCCAGTCAAGTGCGGTGTCCAAGAACACGAAGCGGATGATGATGACGACGACGACGACGATGATGACGATCTGGCTGACTTTGTGAGCTTTGCCTTTTATTTGCAAAACAATCGCATGATATTCCCCATGTCGCCTCCTGCCCAAGTGGTTGCCGCCTCAAACTCACGCGTCCGTCTCATGTGTGCTTCATTCGCAGCGCATCCAGCCGGCGGAGCCGCAGCCGTGTGAGAGCGATGGCGTTGCCGCGAACGACAAGCCGGGGCCCGCGCAAGAGGGCACACCCGCTTTATCGTCCCCTGCGAGCACCCCCACGCTGCCTGACGATAGCGATGGCGATGACTTGCAGTCTATGCCGAGCAGAAACAGGCGCGGGAGTGACATAAGCAGGAGCAGCCGTATGCTGTCAGTGGAGGAGGTGCAACTCCCCCACTCCCCCCGATGCATATGGCTTCTCCTCACCGCCTCTTTAGATCTGCTTTAACTCGTATGTTGTTGTGATTGGCGCCGCAGGAGGAAACAACGCCGGACTCGCCAGGCATCAGTGAGCGGCAGGTCAGCCTCGCCGGGAAGGCGGCGCTGCAGGCTGAGCCCAATCAGACCGTCTCGCATGTGGACAGCCCCGTTGCACCACGCCCGTCGAATGTTCAGCCCAGGCGGACGAAGAGGCTGTCCCGTATGAAGGTCTTTCCTCCCCCAAGCACACATTATCGCCCATCCACCGTCTGCGAGTTCCAGTGCCATACTATGTCACGGACGTTAACCATGTGTACTTGGCGTTTGTATGTATCTCGCAGCAGCGGGCTTTGCCGCAACCCGAGCGTGGGTTCAACCACGTGCAACAGCCTGCGTCATGTGGTATGGGGACAGCGGAGGCGAAGCTGGTGGCAGCGGCGGTGTTTGTGGAGGACGAGGACACCGACTCTGACGGTATACAGCATATGGGGTTGAGGCGGTCGAGTCCAGAGCCCGCTGCGCAGCAGGTAGGCGCATAACTGATACGGTTGCATAGTTTATGTTGCGCCGCAGAATGGGTTGGCATGCTGACTGCCGTTGGCGTGGCATACCTCTGCGCGTGAACAACTTTTTGTTTTATGATGCGTAGGAGAATGTGTGGGGAGGGCGAGGGAAAGGGAGGGAGGCGAGCCGGGCTCAGAGCACTGCTTCACTTGAAATCGAGGCGAATGACCACGAGGATTGGCCGGAGGCGGTCAGCAGCGCTGCGGCGGCACATCCACCGACCCCCGCGCCCCAGACAGATGGGGCCACGTCTCCGTTTCGTGTCTTCAACCCGAAACCAACCCCGCATGAGCAGTCGCATTTCCGGCAGGCGGCGCAGTGCATCCGAGAAGATGAGGTGGTTGAGGTTGAGGAAGGGCAGGCGCAGGGGGGCGAGGGGTGGAGCGCGAGTGTTTACCGAGATGTGCTAACGCCGCCAGCGCTGAGCAACATGGGTGGTGTGGGGTGGAGGTCGGAGGAAGGGCTGACGCTGGTGAGCGGCTCGGCAGGCGGCCAGCATGACGCACTTGATGACGTGCCTCGCACAGGCCCGCGAACCCGTCAGCAGGATGAGCTGTCCGAGGAAATCATTCACGTCGACTGACGTAGCAAAGTAGGGTGGTGGCGGTGGCTGTCCATTGTGGAGTGCTGCAAGTGACATCGATGAGGAATAAATGTAGCGCGCTGATTTGTCTGGCAATGCTGCTGGCGGGTGTGGGTCGAAGTGGAGTGTCGAAGTGGAGGAGGGGGGGGGGGGGGGGGGGGGGGGGGGGGGGACTGCCAGATCTTGATGCCAAACTGCCTGGTTTGATTTCCTGCACCGCTTCCACGAGCAGCAGCATGTGTCCCATACATACATAATCGAACCAAAGCCCTGAATGGATGTGGGTGGGTGATTTGTTTTAGGAAATAGAAAACCAACTTGGACAAAACAGCTAAGGCATTGATTTGTATTGCGCTTTGAATTGGTAAACGTTTCCGCCTTGCATTCTCTGTTTCTCGATATTCTGAAAAGGGGCATTCACTGTTCATATTGATTAACGTGCTGGCGGGGTAACAGAAACACCCCACCGACCGCAAACCGTAGCTCCTGTATGAATGCCGGGCCTTAACAATGCACAAGAGATTCCATACCTCATCCTGGTTCAGTGTGCTTCACGGCGCTCTCGGGTCTCGCAGGGAATGCAGACCATCTCTGCGTCACAGCCTGACCGTGGCTCGACGGCTTTGTGCGTAATGTTTGAGAGGAGGTTGGACACACAGATACTTTCCCTGCCTGTGCGCATTTTCAAATGGCTATAGCAAATGACAAAAAAGGTACGCTAGCCTCTAGCTAGGTCACTTTGTCCGCATACCAGAGCAGCGCTTCGGCGGACGTAATCATCCGCGTATGGATTCGTTTACAATCCGGAGAGGCTAGTGTTCGCAGTGTGACTCTTCTGAATGCATGTGTTATCAACAGGTCTACAAATTGCATTGGCTGGTTACAGAGTGCAAACTGGATACATGGACATCGTGGGTGTGAGTTACGTTCCCCACAGCATTGGACTCACCTCGGCTTGCCAATTATGCCAACAGCAATCGGAATATCATTATAATTGTATCGAAACAGTCTACATAATAATGCCACTAGAGGTCGCATGCTAAGTCACCGCCGTTGCCGTAGAAAACGTCTCTGAAATATGCATGGAGCCGATTACTCAAGGCGATGCTTCGCAGTGGCGTAAGCGAATAGGACATCTCAACTTGCAGAGCCTAAACGCTCAGCACAATCACCATGTTTCCTGAGTTCCGGCACGCAACTCATCAAGAAAGAAGTTATTATAATTCGTGTTTGGCCCGCAAAGCCAGATATGCGCCCCGGAGCACATCCTCACGTTACAAGCTTGCATCCGCGTCACCCCGTTCATGCAACCGTACTCTGTCCTTTAGTAATGTCATGTCAGTGTTCCGTCTCAACACGTGCTGGGGTCATGCTTGTTCGCCATTGGCGAATTTCCGCATTTTTGTGGACTCGGTGCATGAAAACAACACTTGAGACGTGCACTAAACGTGCACTCAATTAAGTGCGTTCTGCTAGAGATACGAAAAGTATCGCTTTGCAGTTCGTGCACGTCCTTTCACTCTTTAGGTTTCGGGCTAATTGTTTGCGGCCGCAGGCACACAAATGATGCGCACTAGAATGCATGTTATTAAGGCATGATTTTCCGCGCCCCTCACGCGCATTATACAATGCCAAGTAAATCAACCTATCCATGGCGTACCTAGCGTGAATGTACGTTAACCACGATGGGTAATACAAGATGAGTCCCCATTTCCATGTGTTTGCATGAAGCCCATGGTAGTGTCTACTTTCGTGATCCCGCTTTCATCCGTGTTGTTGGCACAATTGGCGGGGCTCCGCTCATCAATGTCACCCACGTGGAAGCGTATGCCTCGACCATTCGGGTCTTCGGATGTGCGGTCTTCGTCGAAGTTCATGACAGTCCGCGCATGAAAATTGCCATGGACCCCACGCGTAACCGTGTCATGAAGAATGACTTTTTGCGTTGCAACAACTCCCTTCGCACATCTCCCAAGAAACGATGGAACAAATACGAAGTTGACCGATGAACAAAGTCTTCTGAACGAGCATACGACTCGTGGCGAAGACGGCGAAACGAATTAGGAACACCCATGCCCCGGGAAGGGTCAACGGCGACAGAATAAAATCGCCAACCGATCATGAAGTTCAAAGGTAAGAAAGGCCAACCGACCACCATCCTGATTCCATAGCGAAAGGGTAATACGCATGGACATTGTGAGCGGGAGGCGTTCCAACAAGGGCCGAGGTGCGCACGCCCCATATCGAATTTGGCATGTTGGGTACCCGCCGCGAGGCTATAAAAAGGGGAAGGGAAACACCACCGTTCGGGACAAAATGATTCGTGCGGACACTACTCACTAGCGACCCTTAACGCCTACAATAAGTAAATGCATGTGCGGACTTGAAAAATCCAGTCACATCACCCGCGTGGACCCGAGAAGCAAACGACTGAATGTGACGTAACTCAAACCGCAAGTCCTCACGCATAATAAATGCACCCGCCTATGACATGAACTCCCCCAAGACATGCATTATCTAAGCGATCACGGAGACGAGTAACAGACTAAGATTGCGGGGGCGAGGGATGTGACCAATGTGGATACATGCGTGTTAGCGTTCTCCACTTACTGTAGCCGAGCCATTATTAGTAGAGCTAAAGCCATACCCTTTGAAATCCCGCGGAGCTTCATGACAGAGCGGGGATGAGCGCACACACATATTGTAATCATAAGAAGCCAATTCCGGAGTCAAGCGTAGATAAATTTCATACAAGAAAAAGCAGTGGAGGCCACCAAGCAAAAAAAAAAGGAAAGGAGGAAAAAACCTAAGCCCGAGGAACAGGAAGGTATGCCACCGCATCAGCACTGCCCTCCTGAAAAGCGTCGCGGAGATAGGAACCCAGAGTGCCATGAAGAGCAGCAGAAAGACGTTGCATGAATTCACGTCGCACATCCCCCAAAAAACACCGAAACGGAACAGAAGTAGATCGACGAACCAAATGTTGCATACGGACCTAACTGTCAGAGCGCAAGGAACGAGAGTCAGCGGCCCCCATGCCAGGGAAGCGACGAACAACCACCAAAATAGCCAAGCGATCGACCAACTCAGCCGCCATCGGCGCCAACCGGCCCCCATCCTCCATGGCGAAGGGATAATAGTCATGGACCGACTGAACCGAAGGCGTGCCAGGCAAAGCGGAAGTGCGGAGGTCCGCATCAAGTTTGCCTTGCTGAGCTCCCAATGCAAGGCTGCCAGGGAGTGGAAGCCGAGCACCTATACGAGGAACGTTGGTGTTCGTGCGAGCACTTGTAGCCGTCACATCAACAACAAGATGACGGTGCGGAGCCATGAAGTCTAACCAAACCACATCCCCGGGACGATCACGTGAAGCTCCCGACCGAATACGGCGGACCTCCAACCGCAAGTCCCGGCCCTTAGTAGCCCCCGCTTCAAGCATGAACTCTTCAAGCACGTGAACAATACGGTCGTGGAGTTGAATGATATACCAAGAGCACTACGGGCACCGGGGGACATGGTCCATGAGCATAGCGGTTGTTGAGCGCTCACCCGACATAAAGATGCTCGATACCGTCGACGAAGATCCATACCCGCGAGATTCTGAAGGGGGCACCGAGGGCATTTTCGAACATGAGCGGCGCGCTCCGCAGTCAAGCCAAGCACCCGGTGGGCTGCCATCGTATAGCAATCGGATGGCACCTTGAAACTGGACTCATGTGAAGCGAAAAAGAGCCAAAGCCCCGCGACCCGTACCCGAAATTACCCTCATATAGTCCGGACGGGAAGGTCTGCAGAACGCCAAGAGGTCAAGGTAGGCCCGGGCACGAAGAATGCGCGAAATACCCCGCTGAATGTGGCCCCCGGAATCTCCCAAGCGAGTGAGAGCATCGGGAGTCGGAAGTTGTAGGCTAGTCACTTGGGTAGCGGGTGCCTCCGCCTTGTTGACCGTAGATACCACCAACTCGACATCGGGCCCGGCATAATCGGAAAGGTTTTGGTTCAGTGTGTTAGTCAACACCACAAGCTCCGATTCCGATAACCCGCCCATAGTGGAGATAGAGTCGTACGAATTGCGCAATTGGACCGCCCACGGTAAAGTAGAAGTGGCAACATTCAGTAGTTCCTGTCGGATGAGACCGTACAAAGGACCTAGCGACTCGGACTCGTAATCAGTAAATTCCGGAGTCAAGCCTAACACCCGATGCGCCGCCAACACGTGTTCTTTGTATTCCAAGAACAGAAACCGGGGACGACGTATTATTTTCACGTCTTTACTGGTGGATTCCACCGCTTTCTGTGTAATAAACTGTGGTGTGAAAGGACAACGAAATAAGCTTGCAAGCTGAAAATAGATTTATTGAAGCTATGAATTTTCTTTCCAAAAAATAAGTGCAAATCACCAAGCAAAGATAAGGAAAAGGGAGGAAAAACCAAGGAGTGAGCTGCAGTTTAGATTAGATTAGGGGATTTCAATACTGCATGCTGCACTGCAGTTTCGCAAGCTGCAAGGGGCCAATGCAGACTACGGCAATTGCAGTGCAACATGCAACCCGCAGTCAACTAGTCACTTAGTCAGGGGGCTGCATGTGGGGTTGCAACAATGTAAGATTGCATTTACTTCATGCCTACTGTAGCCTCCTACGGGGGCTAGAGTATGGTTTTGATATCAAAAATTGTGTTCTTCTATTGTGCTTTCATAGTCACATGCATATTTGTTGTATATCTACAATGTAGATTATTATGCATGTTGTGTGGAAGAAAAAAGTTGTGAGCTTGGGTACACCACTACAAGTTGTTTGTCTTGCAAGCTCAGGGAGAGGTGAAATAGGGCGAAGGCAAGAATCGTTGACATGGGAACAATAGTCGGTTTAGCACTACAAATATGTTCTAGATTAATAATTTGCGTACTTTGTGGATGATATGTGTGAAAGCGGCGGTTAGATTTCTTGGGGTTGGATTCATGCAAGATAAGCACAAGTACTCATGCCAATAAAATCGTATTCCAATTTTTTTGTGTCATCATCATGGCAGAGGATGTACATAGCGCTATCGTAAATGTTAATTCCTTAAAAATTGCACCCGGGGGCTATTCTCAGCTCTATTGCAGCCCCCCTTGCAGTTAGGTGTATGTATGCAAGCCCCCTATCAGAGTTTAGAGTGCAGCGCAACCTTGGAAAAGACCCCACAGGAACAGGAAGGTAGTATGCCACAGCATCAGTACTGAAAATGTATTCCACAAGAAAGGACAGTACACTGGAGGTAAGGAAAAAGTGTGAAAATTATGCCTGGAAAACAGGAAAAAGTGTGAAAACTATGCCTGGAAAACACCAACAATAACGACACCGACGAGACTCGAACTCGCGCGGGCGAACCCAATTGATTTCTAGTCAATCCCCTTAACCGCTCGGGCACAGTGTCGTGCTGTGACAAGTTGGAAATTGTTTGGTATTGAACCTTCTAAACCATCCAGGGATATTTAGAATGCACGACACATTCGCTTTCATCATGCCCGCTTGTCACCACCAGTGCAGGTACTCGTACGATTTATTGCAGCATCAAGTCGTCTATAGCGGATGATTTATGACGGTGCTGGACGGTCCAATCAATGTCACCCGCCCTCGTTTGAACCAAATTGACGTTATTATTGGCAGTGGAAATATCTGTGCCTGTACCAACAGTGAGGGAGTCGCGACGCTCCTCCGAGGTCTGACAGGAGCTCACAGCAGCCATACGTACAGGCAAATCAGGGGCAAGCGTTCAGTGCAGTACGCAGGCCAGGCGAGACTCTAAGCGTTTTAGTTGAGTGAGTCGTAAGGCTGCTGGTCGGAATGGAACCGATGGAGACCGACGCGGTCGAGGCGGAGGCGGAGGCGGACCCGGTGACGGAGGCGCTGGTGAAGAACGCGATGGCGGAGCTGAAGACCAAAAAGAAGCAGAAGGAGAAGACACAGCAGGTGAAGGTGGAGACCGGGAAGGATGTGGAAGGTGTGGGGCGAGGCACCGTCGGCCAACTCTCTCCCGCCTCGATAGCCGTCGTTTGCTGGGAATTTGCCAAAAATGTGTGCTTTGAGTCAGATTTACAACTAAATATGTACATGCAGTAGCTCTTCGAATCAATGAGGGGGCATAGAGGAAGAGAAGAAGAGGAAGTTAGCGAAATGCTTGCGTTGTTTGGCTGTAGAGGATGAGACGGGGAGATAGGTAGATGGACAAACAGGCAGAGAGAGGGAAATGGCCGTTTAGCAGTCGTCATTTGTGTGCCGCTATGTTTATGTGTGATGAAGCTGCGCTGCTTTGTATTTTAAGAGAGGCTGTTCATGATAGGGGGGAGTTGTGAAGAGGTATGTAGGTTGACGATTATGCTGCGGCGGGTGTGGCTGGCCGAGAAGAGCGCAAGGGGAAGACGTTTGCGCAGATTGAGGAGGAGGAGACGGGCGGCACGGTTCGTGAGGCCATGGTGGGGATGGCGCATGCAAAGAGGGCGGTCAAGCGGAAGGGCAAAGGTGAGACACTGCGTTAGGTCTCCCCCATCCCCGTTTGATCCTCACCGTTAAGTCCAGCAGCCTTTCAGCACCATGTTGACAAAGGAGCGGGCATCAACGTCATGGAGTGATCGCGGCAACAGCATTGGTTCGATGCATGTCTCATCCGCGCACGCATTGGGTTGATTTTTTTCAGGTGTGGGTGACACGGAGCTGGTCGCTAATGTGGAAGACGCGGAGGAAGAGATCGAAACGGAAGCGAAGGAGGACAACGGAGAGATTGAGCTGACGGCTTTCAACCTCAAGGTGGAACCAAATTGCTCTGGATGCACACAGGCACTTTCACACACGCACTCTCTTTGTAGCACACACACACACACACACATCGAACTTCAATTCAAGACATTAGAAGTCTTCGTTGGCTGAGGTGCGCTCTTTCGCGGTCGTCATCTATGTGTGTGTGTATGCGTGTGTGTGTGTATGTGTGTGTGTGTGGATTGTGTCGTGTATGGTAGGAGGAGCGCGAGACTGGTTACTTTGATGCGGACGGGCACTATGTAGAGCGAAAGGACGAGGATGAGGATGCAACGGACGCTTGGTTGCAGTCCACCGAGGGTGAATGTCCCCCTCTCAACCTCTCTCCCCTCCAGCAGGATGTGAGCGCGGAAGGAGTTGCTGAAACTTTATTCGCTCAACTGCGCAGCTAACATGGCGGACGAGAAGACGAGGCAGGCGCACAAAAAGATGGTTGCGGCTATGAAAAAGGCAGATGCAGATGGTGGGTAGCTCATTGACTGGCTGTGTTTCCATATGGGAGGGGTGGCGACGGTGCCTGCTCACGTGTGCCTGCTGTTGTGGCCCGCAGAGCCAATGTCAGAGTCGAGGATTGCGGAGTTGAAGGGGCAAGCAGCGGAGTTCATGCTGGAGGGGGAATCAGTGACGCGCGCACTGCAACGTCTCGGTGGGGGCTCCAAGAAGCCAGGTGACTCTCTCAATTCCTCCCCCCTCCTCCCCAACCCCTCTAACCCCTGAACACCATTTGCTGGAGATGCACATACATGCAAATACGGAAATCAACCCCCCCCCCCCCCCCCCCACTTACACACACATGCTCACGCACGCACACACACGCACTCACACATGCTTCTCCTCTCCGTCATGCTCGAACACACATTCGCACCCTAACTCATACGCGCGCGCACGTGAACATTTACGCAAGCTCTCGGACATACTATATTGTTCGGGGCACCGTATACCCCCCCCCCCCCACACCACCACCACCACCACCACACCACACACACACAAATATATGAACGCGCGCGCGCAAAGTGAGCGATAATTTGGGGGGTTCCCTGGCACACGCACTATAACATGGACACATGGTACATAACGATGTTTCTGGGGGTTGTAAAAGGGAGAGGGATGGGTGACAGGGTGACGATTCTCCCTGTCTGGTTTCAGTTTTGAAGTCGAAGAACAAGAAAAAGAAAGGAGAAGAGGAGGAGCAGGCGGCAGTGAACCCCGCCAACGTTGAAAAATTCAACAAACTGACAGAAGTAAGTGGTGCCTTTCGCTCTCAACCCCTCACTACCACCTGCGCCATGCGCTGTAGCTTCCTCAGCAATATTTGTGCAATGCAGTGCAATGAAGTCTCCTCATCATTGCCCTCCCATTGTGTGTGTACTGCTGGCTCTGAGCGTGCACCCCCCCCCCCCCCCCCCCCCCCCCCCCCCCCCCCCCCCCCCCCCCCCACCACCACTACTTGGCCCTTCCTTTCCCTCTGTCACTTTGCTCAAAGATTATTGACTCGCTGCTGGAGGCGGGCGAGATGGACGTCTACCGTGAAACGAAACATATCTTTGAGAGGCAGGCAGCAATGTACAAAAAACCCACCTTTCTTGACAGTGCGCCTCCCCCCCTCTCTCTTCGCCACCCCCTTCTCACAACAGGACTTCTCTGTTTGTGTCGCCACCACGAACAAATGCCAATCGAAGGATTATTGTAGTGCGAATGAGGAGATGAAATCCCACAATGTCAGAACTCTATTTAGAAGTCATGATCGGGAGAAATTGCGGAGGGTTATTGCAGAGCGGATCGCATGTGATTGTGATGCGATTGTGATGTCGATTGCAGAGAAGGGCGAGAGCGACGACGACGGCGGTGGTATGTTTGCCGATGACTCGGATGAGGAGGAGGCGAAGGAGGAACCCGTCGCAAAACGGCAGGCAATGGAGGCGGCCATGGCTGGCCCCTCCTCAGCTGCTGCCGCCAGCGAACCGACAGCCCAGGTTAGTCATCAGCTTTACCCAATGCGCCCTTGGCTGGCTCTGAAACCACATAGCCGTTGGACTTACCTATGTTATGAAATATATACGCGCATTGGAACCATCTGCGGAACACTGTACCTGTCCGTTTTACCCCCTTCATCGCCATTCCGTCCTCCCTTCTTCCTATCGCCACACTCACCTTCCGTATGTTTTCATGGACTGCGCTTAGGCTGCAGCTTCGGAGGCGGCCGCCCCGGAGTCTGATACTACCGACTATGGCAGTTGGCCGGTCAAGGAGCTACAAAGGTTTCTGCGGGAGCACGGGCAGGTGTGCGCGCTAGTGTGTGTGTGTGTGTGTGTGTGTGTGTGTGTGTGTGTGTGTGTGTGTGTGTGTGTGTTATAAACTGCATTGGGGAAAGTAGGGCATTTATCACTTCGCCATCCCATCATGTCTGCCCATTGCATCTCATTACATGTCATTGCATTTTTTCCGTCCATCACATCACAATTTCTCGTGGCTCCTTGTGCCCTGCCATCCCCCCCCCCCCCCCCCCCATCACATCCATTCCCCTGTTTCATTCATCCAGATTCGTACCCGCCGCACTCAATTTCACCTTTTCTCATTCATTGTGACATTCAGGTCGGACTTCATTGAACCCAAGTCATCCCTTACCACTACCACACTCTTTCTCTCCCCATCGTACTCGTCTATTCTTCTCCCCCCCAGTCATCATGCACTGCAGTCATGGACGGTAGAAAGTAGGAGGCCCTAACTCGATGTGGTGACCCTGGTCCGCTTGCTGCGCAGGATCCGTCAGGTGCAGTAGAGAAGTCTGATCTGGTGGAGAGGGTCCGCAGCGTGGCGGCCGCGGGGCCAGCTCGCACTGCGGTGCCGGCGGGCTACCTGTTCCACGCCGAGTCGGGCTACTATTGGGGCGCCGCGGACAGCATGTACTTCCACGCTGAGTCAGGCAAATATTACAACCCCCTGAACGGCGCGTGGTGCAGCTGGGACGCCGCGACGGGAAAGTTTATGCCCGTCCCCACCGGTAGCTGAGGGGGGGGAGGTAGTGGGTGACTGGGGGGGCGTCAGGGGTATGGTAGAGCCAGGGCAGTGTGTGTTGCGAGTGTCGATGTCATGACAACGCGAAGGGGTCGAGGGCTGTGAGTGGGGGGGGGGCGGGAGTGAGTCAGGTGTGGCGCTGCCTGTCATCCACTTGTGCGATAGTGGGACCCCCCTCTGAGCTGTCGTCGTACTGATGTGAACGAGCCAATATGAACTATCGTAATCGCCATGGATGTCGAATGTGCGTGTGGGCGGCGAGAAGTAGTGCTCGTCACCACGTCAGACAGTGACTGATACGCAGAGGCTTTACTCCTTTTTTGGGGGGGGGAGGGGGGGGGGGGGCAATTCACCAGGATGGGAGGGGTGTCCTGTTGTTCGATGCAAATTCATGATGCCATTTATCTTCAATAAACGCTTGCATGAATGTGTTGTTGCGAGGAGAGCTGGAGATGCCGTCAGTGTGATAGGCGCAGGCAGCTCGACGGCTCTAGCGATCACTGCTGCGCAACTGGCAGTGCTCAGCGTTGGGCTTCCTTGACGTTGAGCGACGACTACTGCCGCGCGTTTCCTGCACACCGACCTAGTGAGATGGTTTGGTTCATCGACACGACTTTAGTGGATTAGGTTGTGTGCGCGAGAGGAAGAGAGGGCGAGGGAGGTTAAAGAGCGGGATCTGTCGAGTGGAACTGTCGCTGCTTTTCTCTTTTCCTCGTCGATGTAAACGTCAGTTGTCGGCCATTAGCATCGAACTTGAGTATCCACTTATCGCGCCGCCTCCGATGTGCACTGCGTCGATGATCAGAGTCGAATGGTGTGGTTGTGCCGTGAATCCCTAATCACAGGCCGGGAAATGCTGCCGTGCATGATACCATTGGCAATCAAGGCGCCGGTTCCGTTTACGGGGTTCCGATATAAATTGAGTGAATAAAAAAATTGTGGTCACGGGTGATGACGGTGCTGCATGTGGTAAACCATAGACGCCTCGACCAACCTTTGCTGCGACTATAGAATCGTGCCTGTTGCTTGTCTCACTATTAGATACCACCACACGCCAATTCCGGTGCCTCTCTTCTCAAGCGTCATTCTGGGTCAGGCGAGAGATGCGCTCGTCAGTCGAGACGCACAGTAAGTCTATATCATGTGCGGCTGCTCCTCAAACGCGGAGACCCATTGCCTGCGCCCGCCGCTGCAGTTCTCTTGCGCGAGCCCACCGCTTGGCTGCCAGTGCCACGTCGTCATTTCGACCAACACTCCCGGCAGACACTCTCTCCGAGGTCCTACTGCCTTCGAAACTTCCTGCAACTACTCTCGTGGGTGAAAGCACAGTGGCGGGTTGGCTTTCCCTTGCCGCGGCGTTGAGCCTGAGATGATCAAGCACAGCGAACACTCAGCAAAGACGACATTCTACCAGAGACTGTCTATTTCACATTGCGGTAAATCGTTCACAGACAGTCTATACTAGTAACTATATACGTTTGAGGACGACACCGACATCACTCAATAATTTGCCCTTTGATTCTATGAGCACTAAGGACTGTCAATACCTGTAGCACCAAGCTCGACGGCGGTGCGAAGCGAGCCTGCCACGGTCGACAATGTCAGGTGACGAGTCGGGCGACGAAGCCCACTCGTTCGAGTCGGATGAATCGTCGTCGAATAGCGGATTCACGCTACTGCTTGCCGCATCTGGCTGTTCTACGGAAGAACATCTCGGAGTTTCTTCCGTCATCACCTCGGGTATTGGTCCAACTAACGCAGGCGCGGCGGAGTTGCCGTCACCGCCATCAGTAGCAAATGCAACTACCGTGGCTAAGTCTTTACCACAGGACGGTGTTATTCCGGCTGACGTGTTCTGATAAGGGTAAACAAAGGAGGTATGCGGTAGTGATGAGAGCTGAGATAAGAAGTCGCGAATTGCGGGGAGAAAGCAAAATTAGCGGAGGAACACTGAATGCAAAGCCCTTGATACCTGATGCTGTCGAGCTGTATTGAAAACATCGTGCTGCGGATGCTTGCGTGATGGAAGGTCGACCTGGTTGCTGGGATTTCCAGCGGCGGCCAAGGCCGACTCGGATGCGGCCTTGAGGGCGGCCAGACGCGCCTGCAGCTCCGTCACCTCCCTTCGTATCGTCTCCTCGTGCTGAACTGGCACAACACGGTTTATATCCTGCACGATCATATCATAGAGACATTGTCAGAAATCCAAACTAAAGGTACACTGCAGTGTCACGGGTGACACCGAGTGGCTCACCATAAGTAAGCGACAAGTGAATACTGAGTAATACCCTTTGTGAGCCTCGGTCCAAATTGATTCCGGAGTCTTCGGAGTCCGGCCAGCTGACAGCAGGAGAGGCCGTTTCTTCGCGAGCTTGCAATAACTGCTTCCGAAGCGCATCCGCCTCACCTGCCGCTCGCCATACCTCCGCGAGCGTCCGTCGTGCAGGACTATCTATCGCGGCGCGTAACTTAGGGTTGCACTCGGCCAGGAAGGAATCCAGGCTGCAAGCAGCACCCCCGCCGCCGTCATTGTGTCTTAGTGTCTCGTTCTGACACTCTGTCCACAGACCACTCGACGGTGCCGCTAACTCCAGACTGGCTGACTCGGCATGCGTCAGTCCCGCCACCGTCTCCACCAGGCCCCCGCCTCCTTCGTCATTTGCACCGTCGCAGCTTGTCGGGCTCGCATACAGCTTTCGACACAGCACCGCAAACGGCGACTCCTCCTCACTCGTCCCTCCCGCTACCGCCGCGTTCGAGGGCAGCGGCGGCTCTTCCTCCGCGGGTCCTGTGGACGAGCCGGGGCTGAAGAGGTATTGCGTCAGCATGCTACGGAGCGCCGACCCCTGCAGTCCACAGCCGTTGGAGTCTTCCGGCAGTGGTTCCAGGCCTGACGACTTTGTGGCACCCGTCGCGATCTGCGACACAGAAACGACGATATCGAACCGAACTTAAAACGCAAATTTAACATAATGGCGGATACTGTGGAGCAGCTATCGCGCCAGCAAACGGATGCGCGCTACGCCACTAGCAACAGAGGAGTGCTATCGGATGTGAGGTGTTTGGTTAAATCGCTCGGATGCTTGAAAACTAAGTCCCGGTCACCTTGACACCGCCGCTGCTGCCAGAGTCGGACACCGAGGGCGGGGCCACGACTCCCTGGGGGTCCGGCGGAAGGAAGGAATAACCGGCGCTGTCGATATCGTATCCGCACAGCTCCTGCGGACTCTCACCCGCCCGACCCTCCACATCCACCGCAGCCAACTCCATCTTCTCCGTTGACTGATGCTGGCTCGTGCTGCTAAGCCGAGGACCGAGAGAGGTGGTGTCGTTGCTGCGGGGCGTCGCAACCAACTTTTCCGGCAACTGCTGCACCGACGTCACATCCGCATTCTTCCCTCCTACAAGGCCAATAGAGGGTTGAGTTGCATGGCGAATGCAGAGCTGACGTACGACCTGACTGAAACACCCTAAAAAGGGGGGCTTGCTGTCGGCCTGTCGCTAGGCACCCAGGCTGTTTGCCTCTCGACGCCGCAAACCCTTGCGACGTCCCGTTCATTTCATAATACGTCATTTTTATATGTAGCTTAACATACGGAGATATGTCCCTATTTCAAATCGGGAAATGCCCCTATATTCTTCCCGTCTTCCGACTGTTTTTACGATTTCTTTCTCAGACCCGCCGCGCAGAGCCCCGAAGCTGCTCAGCATTGACGATGACTGACAAAACACTGAATATCGGTAAGGGGGCGGAGATGATTGACAAACTGGTGATAAGCAATATAGAGGTGCATGCACAGTAGTCGGAGTGGGCACTACAGTTTGTCTTCTCTGTTTCCGAAAACGGACTAGTCCGTGTGTGGAAGGTTCCTTGGGTAGACTGCCGGTGATACGCACCTGGGCGAGATAAGCCTGGCGGCTTTGGAATTTTGGTAGCTTTCCTGGCGCCTCTGCCGGTGTTGCGGCCCTGTTGCTTTGCGTTGGTCACGGAATAGGAGGCGGTGGCGCGACGGGGGTGCGAGGGAAGGCGAGATGATGACGACGAAGGTTCCAAATTACTATCCGGATGCTTCCCCTTTCTTGTAATTCCGACCTTGTTGCTCGCCAACGAGGCTTCCCACTTGACCGCTGGGATCCCTGCCGTTTTGGTGACCTTCTCCACTATTCCATCCAATCCTGTCCCTTTTCGCTGTCCTTTGCTCACTGTTGCGATATTTCCGCTCAGCGGCGCGAGCGGAGCCCGTCGGCGCGTCATGGCGGAGCGCCCAAAGGAAAAACGCCTTGACCACTGACTCTCCGAGTATGGCCTGCCGTCACACACAAGGCCCGGACTTCCCGCTACCGTCGCTGACTTGGCGCCGCTCACAGAAAGCACAGTTGAGTTGCTTGACGACTACGCAAGACTGCAACGGTCGGGTTCCTCAACAGCGCTGAGTTGAGTATTGCTCGGCATTGTCAGATGAGCTGCAGCCGCCGTGACCCTGTCGTTGCTGCTCCGCCGCGGCTCTTTGACTGTGATTTTATCGAAACGCAATAATAAATAATATCGTTGCAAAACCGCCGGACAAAATAGCATCAGTTTCATTGACGATACAGGTACTGGTACTGGTATATACACCCCTTCACGTGCAGGTATATAAGAGTAGGTACCAAATTAATTGGATCGTTTGTACTGAAGTACAGAACATCGCTCCAGGCGTGCGATCGGTTGACTCCTGTTTCATAAAATATTTCCAAATTTACCCTAGGGCATGTTTGCCAAATATGTAAGTTTTCTTACAATTTGATCAAAAGACACCCACAGGCAGGGCCTGGGGGTCGATTAGCGCAGGATTATAGGGTTGGGTGGGTGGGTTCGCGCGAAGCCTAGATTGGCTGAGCGCGAAAGCGGAGAGTGCCTAGGCTCGTGGCTAGCTACGGCTTATAAGGCACGGGCTAGCTAGAGCTGACCGTTGGGGAAGTTGTTGGTCGTTGGTTGCGCCTAACTGCTCGGGCAAGGTGGTTGCCCTGCAGGTGAGACGCGCCGATATTAACGGTAACAGTGACCGCTATAGTTACTGTCCCGTACACATGGAATTGGATATGCAAACCTCTAGATTCAAATCAATCTGACCATTTACCCTAGGGCACGTTTGCCAGTAACCTAAAGCCAAAGGCTTGCACAGCCAAAATGAGTGTTGCAAAGGGGACGGAGTGAGCCAGCCGAAGAACCGCCAAGCAGCAGGTGTTGGGGTCATGGTTGGGTCAATATATTTTCCTTCAGTCACAGAGTCGTTCTTGGCCCAGCCACCCATATATTTGATTACGGGGAGGGGCGCGCCGATGCATCTGGCAGCGGACGCCGCGCCTTTCCGGAGGCTGTGCGATGTCCACTTAAAACCGGCGGGCGCGGACGGTGAGGAGGGCGAGGGCGAGCCAGGCGGAGATGGTGGACGCGGCACCCCAATCGGCGGACGGTTCGGAAAGTGAGAAGCTCCAGAAGGCGAGCGGGGGTGGCTTGTTGTAGAATTAAGTGCATAATGCCGCGCGGTGTTCCGTGTAGTAGTCGAGCAGGTCTGCGAGGACGGGGTTGGCGGTCACAGGGATAGCGATAACTGGTTTGTCGCTGGCGTCGCGGCGCTGGTCACCCTTAGATTTTCGTACGAACAGACAGATTTGTTGCGAAGGTCTGTCGACAATTAGGTCGCCCGTCTGGCAGCGGGCGCCTGTTTCTCTTCGGCAGAAAAAAGTGTAATTGACGCAAGTCGCGAGGCAAGCCCGAAAACGTTGCAGCTGGGGAAGCGCAGGAGGTGTCCACGGAAAGGTGCGGCGTAGTGTGTCGGCGGCCAGTAATATGGTGAGGGCGACGGGTGCCGGTAACGGGAGGCGCGTGGTGGCGGGGAAGAGGCGGTGTTGCAACATCTCGAGGCCACGACGTGCGTCGGCCAGGAGTTCACCCACGGCGATAGGCTGGCGTCGGTGGTCGCGGAAGAACTTGTTAACCGCGGAGAAGTAGGATTAAAGCGAGCTGGCTGCGACCGTTCCGAGAAGGGCGAGCCACGCCGTGTAGCGTACCATTGTGGCCGGCGTGGCCTGTAGTGGGCGATATTTTCCTCTGCACAAAAAATAAAAAACTGTCTGATTGCGCTGTTGTAGCTCGCGTACGTAGAGGGCGCTAGGGAGTTGCTGAGCAGGGTAACCGCCGTAACCCCGAGCTTGTCAAATCCTAGGAGGTCTTGAAAAGTTTCAGAGAGGTTGGCAGACCAGGGCGCCGGTGCTGCTTCGCGGCGTAGGCCGTAGCGTGGCGGTCATGTACGCAGAGGGGGAACGCGCAGTACAAGAGCGTTTAATCGTTCCGGGCGTATCGCTCGGCCAATCGCTCCGCGTCGAACGTAGAGCCAAGCGGGGGTGAGCGCCGAAAGGCCACGATGCTCCACGCGGGAGGTCCGACCCCCTCGCGCTTGCCTAGCCTGCCGGGAAAGAACAAGTCGCGGGACGCCGGGAAGTGCACGGTCTCGGTTGCCAAGCGGGCGAACGCGTGGTACCACGTTTTGTTTGTCCAGTAGGGGGCGATGACCGTCGCCGTGGTTTGCGCCTGCGCTAGTTTTGCGGCGAGAGCTGGGAGGGCAGACCACGGGGGGTTGCAGTAGTTGTTTTCGCGTCTCCACGCGGTGTCCGGGAGGTGCAGGCAGTCGATGTCCTCGCACAGGGGGTCGCGCCAACGGGCGTTGAAGCGTGGTAGCTGAGCGTTGAGCATGGACGCAAAACGGTCGACCGTGTGCGGGCCCCACTGGCGCTGCAGGTGGTCGAAAATCCGTGGGTTCAGCTGCCAGTCTTCGGAGTCCATCTCTCGGCTTAGCGTGTCGGCCCAGACGTTGGCAGCCGACCGGATGTAGCGTGGGCGGATGTGGATGTCGTTGGTGTCGAGGAGGAACCGTAGGCGCCGTAGCTCGGTCATCATGACCGGCGACCGAGACGTTAGCTTGGTTAGGGCGGCGACTACGGCGGAGTTGTCCTCGTGGAGGAGGAATTGTCGTCCTCGGAGTTGCGGTAAAAAGGATTCGACCGCGTGTCGAACCGCTCGAAGCTCCTTCCACGTAATGTGTTGTAGGCGGTCGGGAGCGCTCCAAAAACCGCGGGCTTGGTAGTTGGTGTCCTCGTTTAGGACGGCTCCCCACCCGTAGTTGCTCGAGTCGGCGTGCAAATAGGCGGTCTCGATGGGCTTGTAGATCGACCGGCCGTTGTGTTGAGAGGGCACCGTACGCCACCACTCGAGGTCGCGTCGCAGTTGGTGGGCGAGGCGCACGCGTCCCCCCCAACCAGTTCGTGTAGCCAAGACGTTGTGGAGCTCGCGCAAAAAGAATCGCGCGGGCGCGATGGCGAGGTAGAGAAACTGCGCTTTTCCCGCGAAGGCTGCTAACTGACGTGTGGGTAGCCAGCGAGCGTTCGACGCCGCACGCCCGAGTAAGGACGAAGCGTGTTGAGCGAGGTGTTGCAGTTTTGCGGGTGGAGCGCGAAACTCGCCGAGTTGCAAATCTACCGTTAGGCCCAAGTGGTCGCCGACTTGCGTTGGCGTCCACACACCTTTCTTGGGGTTGCGTTGTAAGCCGAGGCTGTCTAGCAGGGCTTGGACGCGTTGCCGAAGTAGTAACGCGTCGTCGTACGATTCCGCCAAGAAGAGGGAAGTCGTCCATATAGGGGAGGAGTCGTGTACCTCGCCATCGCGCGTTCCGGAGGAAGCGTTTGGACGGTCGGCGTGGGCCGGTCGGTGTAGATGCGGGCGTGGCCGCGTGGGAGGCGGTGGGCGGCGGAAGTGGTTCGTAAACACTTGCGTGAGCTTGCAAAAATAGTAAGCGGAGCCCGACCATCCCATGGGAAGGCACGCGAGGCGCCATAGGGAGCCGCGGTAGTTGACTGTGAAGTAATCTCGGTCCTCCCCCCGGATGCCAAGGGTGTAGTACCCATCGGCGAGGTTGAGGGAGACGAAGTAGTCCCCCGGTCGAGATAGATGGCGTAGGTGCTTGAGTGTCTCACACGTCATGTTGAAGGTTGAGCAGTAGCGGTTGAGTTCTCGAAGGTCGATAATCAAGCGCCATTGATTGCATCCGGGTTTGGGCACCAAAAACATCCGGGAAACGTAGCGAGGGTTGGTCGAGCGCTCCCACGCACCGCAAGCCTCGAAGCGTGGGAGTTCCGAGTTGAGAAACTCGAGTTGGTTGGGTGTGGCGTCTAGCATAGAGATGCCGTGGTTGAATGGTTTGGGCCGTATGCCGTGCTTGAACTTCACGCCTACACCGTGGCGGATCCAACTTAGGACTTGGCCGCTCGCGCCGATGCGCTCCCACTCCCGCCATTTTCGACGTACGCGGTGGCGCATGAAGGAAGATGTCGGGGAGCAGGAATCGGCGCGGCGGGCCACACCATCATTTCTTGCTCGGGGGTTTAGCCGGTTCGGTCGGCTTGGAGGGGGGGGTGGCTTTGCGTTCGGTCGGCTTGGAGGGGGGGCTGCGGCAGCGGCCTTGCGTTTGTCGGCGGCGGCTTTGCGGGCTCGAGCGTCGGGGCCTGTGGGCTTGTCCGGCGTGATCTTCGCGAAAGCGGCGCCGGCGGCGGCCTTGCTGGCGGCGTGTAAGCTGACCTCAAGCGTGCGGTCGACGAAAGCTTGGCGTAGCGTGTCCAATGGACCGGAGACCGCGGTAGGGCGCGGTCGGCAAAAGCGCTCGTGGGCCAATTCGGCAAAGACGCGGTCCGCATCCGTGCTCGTTTGTCCGCCCTTGGTGAGGCGGAGGAAGCCCAATCGAGTACGGGCGGCCTCCTCCGTCGCTGTGTGGGTGCGATGACCCGCTCGGATGAGGGCAATCGCTGTTGCCTGCTCTGTCGGTAGAGGTGGGCCGTGCGACAACGTGTCCAAAGCCTCGCCAATTGCCGCGTTGGCGCAACTGTCGAAGAAGGCATAGCACCCGATGTGTAGGTACTCGTCGTACGCTGCTTGGGTGCGTTTGTCGCTTAGAGCTCGGGCGGTGTCGTCCGTGAGAGTCCACATACGTGGCTCCTCGACGTCGCGAGGGGGACGTTCAAGGCCGGCCGGGATGACCTCGCCGTAGTAGACGAAGTCGACGAAATCGGACGCCGAGGGGTCGGGTTCGTCGTCAAGCAGGTCGATAGGTGGCTCAGGGGCCGCCTTACCGCCCTCCGTCGCTGTCGCGTCGGCGGGAATGGACTGTTGTTGATCATTAGTAGCGGGTGTGGCTGTCGTCTGCTGGAGCTGGGCGAGTAAGGCAGCGTTAGCCGCCAAAAACTGCTCAGTAATCCGTTGTTCCAATAATGCCAAAACTGCCGTACGAATATGTTCGGCTGTGTGTTGTTCGAGTGAGGTAGCGTGAGGGTCGGCCGCTGCGGCGGATGTAGACTGCTCGAGCTGCATGTTGTGGAACTGCGTAGCTGAACGAGGGGAAGTGTCGCGTGACGCTCGAGTGCGAATGGGACGAAAAGGCAAACTGACACGCTGCTCGACTACGAGAGTCGAGACTGCATTCGCGCGAAGCCTAGATTGGCTGAGCGCGAAAGCGGAGAGTGCCTAGGCTCGTGGCTAGCTACGGCTTATAAGGCACGGGCTAGCTAGAGCTGACCGTTGGGGAAGTCGTTGGTCGTTGGTTGCGCCTAACTGCTCGGGCAAGGTGGTTGCCCTTCAGGTGAGACGCGCCGATATTAACGGTAACAGTAACCGCTAGAGTTACCGTCCCGTACACATGGAATTGGATATGCAAACCTCTAGATTCAAATCAATCTGACAATAAACTCAGATTACCTTATAAAATCAATCAATTTCTTACAAGAAAAAGCAGTGGAGGCCACCAAGCAAAAAGAAGAAAAAAAGGAAAAGGAGAGGAAAAAACTTAAGCCCGAGGAACAGCTAGGAAGGCATGCCACAGCGTCAGCACTGCCCTCCTGAAAAGCGTCGCGGAGATAGGAACCCAGAGTGCCATAAAGAGCAGCAAAAAGACGTCGCATGATTACCTTATAAAACAAAGCAATAGAAACCATCAGTCAAACAAAAGGAAAAAATGAATAGGCCGAAGTTATTAGAGCAAGAAGGCATGCAACCGCATCAGCACTGCCCTCATCATGTAAGAATTAAAGCATCACGATGATAGAAACTCAAGGTGCCATGAAGAATAGCCACATAAAGACGCGGCATGAATGCCCGGCGCACATTCGCATCCCCCGGGAAACGGCGGAAGGGAGTACATGTAGCGATAGAACGGCAAACAAGCACCTTCATGCGGTCATACTTGTCAAAACGCAACAAGCATGGTATGCGAGGCGGTGTTAGTTGCCTCTACTAGCATGCCATATAACCGTCGAACAAGCACCATAGCAGCCAACCGATAATAAACGAGGTCCATCGCCACATATAGGAGCTTTCAATCCGACCCCCATTATATACATATGTATTTATACATCTGATATCCTCCAACTCAAAGGGGCAATAGTATGGACACGTTGAGCGGACGGCGTGCCGAGAGATAATTAAGTGCGGAGATCGTATCAGTTTAATTTGCTCGGCCCCGTCTATAAGGCTACCAAGAAGCGGAAGCGGGGTACCCGCAACCAAAACACTCGAATTCGCGGGCGCACTAGTGACCATAACATCTACAACTAGGTGATTATGCGGAGCCGCAACCCCGCAAAGCCTAACCGCACAACATTCCCATGTGGATCATGAGAAGCCCAACATCGAATGCGACAAACCTGTAGTTTAAAATCCCCCAACCTTTATCGCCCTAGCTGCACGACTCGTGATCTCCGCCATAACATGGATGGACCAATCAAGTAATCATGAAGCTGGATTAAAAAGTGATCACTTGATTGGGGGATGTTATCCATTAGCATGGACGCCGTCGTCCTCCCCCCGCATATGGTGGAATTCCATGTAGGAAGGGAGGAGCCAATAAAGCCATGAAGCACTCCCGGGCACTCATTGCACCGCGGACACCTCCGGACATGAGAAGCCCGCCTCGGGGTATGGCCCTGCTTTATATTGAATTGTAGTTATCGATTTTTTTTAAAGTACAAGTACTATTACCTAAGTACATGTACTTGCACTACTACCACCGGAGACCTTGGCACATTTACATAATAGGTCATGCATAGCATGACATATTTATAGGTGAATTGTTGGACTTAATGCAATTACCATAGGCGCACAAGGATATGAAAAAGGGGAAAACAAGAGGGAACGAGTGAAAACAGCGTCGTCATTAAAAAAACAACACGGCAAATGGAAGCACTACATAATGCACAAACCTAGCAATAAAAGCACAATCGAAAGTTGAATAGAATGGTTAATTATTATATTTTGAATCAGTAGTTTCTTCAGAAATAGTCCGATATTGTTGAAAACATAGGAGGTGCAAGTGCATCCAGACAATGTAGTAAGACGAAAATCTGTCAAGGGCCCACCTTCTATGTGATGACGTTGGCAGGGGGGGGGGGTAAAACATATGTAGCATATATGTATACACCCAATACGTCATTACGCCGTAGTAAAGGCTCGAGCAAGAGTTGTAGTCCTTTCCTCATCAGCGAGGAAATATTTTGAGGATACGGGGTCTCATATCTTCAATTTCATACGATCATTTTTTCCGGCGGGGGGGGGTTAGTTGAGTTGTCGATATTAGAAAGTGCGGTCCCTAGTCCGCATCCTTATGCATTGCTTTTATACGCTAGACAATACCACGCATGCGTTTACTATAACTCGAAATAAACGCTTCAATCTTCTCACGGGGCGCTATTTTTTGGGTGGATTCATAAATACTTACTGCCTCGAGACCAAACGCATTCAAGAAGACGTTACGTCCGTTCACATACACACCCACCCACTTACCCACACACTAGCACTATCGCGCGTAGATTTAAAGTCAAATTCCATTTCTAAACATGTTCAATATGTAATGTCGGCTACTGTCCATTGGATATTCCCAACGTATGTGGACGTCTTACTATATGGGCCAACAACTTTGTCATCAACTCCTACGACGCCGAAACGAGATAGTAGTGGGGGTGTTAATACCACTTCGTACTTGGTACATGGTAAGGGTAGTTAATTTTTTGTTGGTGGGCGCATTTCTTTGAACGGTGTTTTGCCGTGCTGATTTGGGACATGCGGAATTACAGTGATTCCACGCAAATCAATATTAAGCACATTGACTTCCCTATATGTTGTGTTTCTGTGTTCGTCGACAAACCCAAAGCCTTCACAAAATTTAAAATAAGTCGCCACGAACCCAGCCCCACATGTTATATTCCCGCCGCCCCCACCGGCGCGATGGCACCCCCTTTCGCAGCCTTCTCGCCTCTCGCCGCCACCCGTCGACCACTTAAGTTTCTACTCGTCTCTAGCCGCTCTTCATTCTTCCCCTCTTTCAGGCCGAGCTCACTCGACCTTCATCCGTCCAGTATCGGCTCGCTCCGATGCGTTCCCGGTCCTCCCCGGCCAAATCCCGGCTCCCCGCTCACCTTATCAAAACACACTCACACACAACACCGGGTATCCCAGCTTAATGCTCTAACAGCCCTTCCCTCTCGCCCAACTCTGCCTCTTCCCGGAAACAATGCATGTCCAAATTTTGGCTCCAACGGATATCTTGCTGGAAAATGCGCGCCCCCTCCCCCCCGTCGACACCGGCAGATGTCCATCAAGGCCCATGGCAAACATCTTTTTTGCATGTCAACAACGGCCTCCTTTACTCTCACTTACCGCCACAACACTTGGGTCACCCTCCAAATCTCTCAGTTATTGGAGAGGCATGCATTTCTACCGCTCAATGTCTAGTCGTGCTTCGTCCACATAAGATAAAGCTACTCTACTATCACGGACCCTCGAGAAAAAAAATCGTCGAATATTAATTTCGAACTCGCAAGGACCTATCAGATCCACATTCGCCACGTACGTCACAGCGACGTCTGCATATGCGCGAGAAGGTCATCCGCCACCGCCCGAACCACCTCTTTGCGCCCCAATGAGCAGAGGAGAGCCACATGTAACGTTGGGGAAATGTTCTCGACTCCTTAGGGGTTCCTTAGCCGTCCTCCTTGGTGGACAAAGTAGTATTGAGAAGGTTGGGTTAGGGAAAACTAGCTTGCCCCCTAGCTTAGCGATCGGCCCGGGCGAGCGGTACCCGGGGCATAGGACTTTTATTTCCGGAGTGGAAGGAAAATGTGGATTGCAAAAGGGACTATGCAATGTAAATCGCGTAATTTCAATGTTCGAAATACCGGTATCGTCCGGGTTTTAATCTAGATCCTCAAAGCATCGTTTTTGAGGTTGCGATACTAAGTCCCGAGGAGTATCTTGGAACAGGGCATCCTGCCTTGGACCCTAATCCTAAGACCTAACTGACAGCTATGGGTGGGCTCGTAGACATGAGACCGGACAGCCGACCCGGTTAATGTTGTAAACATTTTTTTTAATCTAAATGTTTTTTATGATACCTGTTCGTTTTAGCACAATGACGTCATGATGGACTACATAACCTACCGAAAGGTTACGTCCTTGCCCGTAAATGAGTACCAGACCCCGACATGGCATACTATGGGGCTGCCTTACCTACCCATTTGCGGTAGCGCGGAATGCATTAGTTTTTCCGGCTAATGTGAGGGCCCTAGAAATTGGGTGTGCAAGGTGGTCGAACGTGACTATTATCTAATTACGAGTAGTCGCGCGCCCCGCGCCCACTACCCAGGTAGCGCCCGGATCTCGCCCATCATGCTAGTTCAGGTGGGTCTCGCTGAGACCACTCATAAAGACTTCAACCACCAACGGCGCCCATAAGACTCGAGGGGGGCTCAAAACAGGGGTATGGAAGGTCTCATGGGCGGCCGTACATGGCGGGGTGTGTGGCGGCGGACGCGGTCGTACATGGCGCTTGCTCGGTCTCGAACGGAGGGGCCGTCGGGCGCAAAAGTCGCTCGCTCGGCCGCCGCAGCAGTGAACTCAACTGCTACTTCTTTCACTTTGGTCAGCGCTAGCACCCGGTCCCTGAGGTCGGCCTTGTTTCCCTTAGCATCTGAAAAAGGGGGGAGCCGAGCGCGCTCACCGGATGGGCATGCGTGTGTCTACGCCGAATAGCGGAGGCGACGCCCAAATGGGTGGCACAACGCATCCACATGGCTCAATATCATTAGGGTGGTCGATTCTTCAGTTTTGGCGGGCCGGAAGACCGTTGTAGTAAGTGTTCGGGATCGCTTGTTGGGTGGTGTCGTCGCGTGATGGGGTACATCGTGACAGCCGGCGAATAGCTTGATTACAAGGAACTTCGGGTGGTCCGATTTCGACCCACCCCTTGTACCAGCGGGTCGGCATGATGACCACTAAGCTGCCCGCCCACCCTCGGCTACGTCAAGACCTTGGCTCTTAAGGTGTTAGCCCTGTGGTTGGCCCTAAGTTAAACCCCAAACTGCCCTATTCCTACCCAACGTGATGGCGGGTGGCTAGGTAGACGAAGGTGGATAGAAACCAAAATGAAAAGGTATCCCCGAAAAAGTAAAGCATTGTATTACGATACTCATGTAAGGGTGTGTAACAAACTGAGAAACCGTTGGCAAGACACGGCTTGAACTGGAATATGAAATGAAAATGGAAAATATTCACAACATGTACGGGTCGACATTGTACGGCTGCCGGCTGAGGGCCTTCTTGCGCCAGCCATTTAGGACTTAGAAAGAAAAATGTCAAGCTAGCTTCCCTACTTATCCGAAATACTCCTAGGGGCTAATAGTGTGAGGCCGCTAGGGGGTATGTACCGTTGGTTGGTAGCAGTGGTCGGAATACACACACTTACGTAATGTATTAATGGCAAAATCATGCTTAAAATCGTCCTCAACCCACTTAAGGGTTTAGGGTTTTAGGGTTTTTTTCACGGAAATGAAACATATTGCTAGAGCCGCCGCTATCTCCGATCGTTAGGCAAAGGGGCGAGCATGCTTGCCCATGTCCTCTAAGGACCTTTGATCCCAACAAGTCCATTGGAGAGGGAGGTTAAGGCATTCGAAGACGTCCCACTGGTAGCCTCTCGTTCTCGAAGATCGGTCGAGTCGCCGTGCTAGTAAGTAGTAACGTCCTCCCCCCGCCGAGGCTGCTACTTTGGAGGGGTGTTGGTTGCGGGGGACGAATCCACGAGTGGATTCGCGAACAACGGCGGGTGAGATTGGGTTTCTTGGGGCGGATGGAGGCTGTCATCGGGTTTCTTGGTTTAGTCGCTGGGAGGACAAGGAGGGCTGGTGAGCCGGTATGTTGATGGAAACCAGTCGGGGATTCGGAGAAGATGAGTTCGTATAAGTCTCGTTGGAGGCGCGGACATGGGTCTAGCGAGTCGTTGCGGAGGGCCGCGCGGAGCTGCGACGTGTTCAAAAGAACTTTGACACATTAGGTGAGGGTTGGGTGACTGGGGCGACCACAAGTCTGGACGTCGTGCAAGTCATCGGGTTGAGGGGACTTCTTAGATGGTGGGCCGTCGGGGGGTAGTTTGGTGTGGTTGTCTGCCATGTTGTTTGGGGCGTCCGCATACGGCTAGATAGCTAGTGAGATCGTCCAACAAGTTGTAGGCTTCCGTCGGTTCGGTATCGCGGGGCTAGTCTATGTGGGGGGTGCTTCAATATCTCGAGTTTGGCGGGGATTTTGCAAAAGGTGTAGCTTGGTAGCGGCCGAGTGAATGAGCTCTTGGAGTGTTGGCGGTCGCGGGACTTTTTGGAGATGTAAGATCCGCCGACTAGGCTAGAGCGGTAGGCTTTTAGCGTGACGGTGGCGAAAATAAGCTTGTGCCCCTCAATTTGGTGGTGGTGTTTGGAGGGACGGACCAGCTTGAGGGTTGGGCGGCCGCTCGTGGCCAAGGTGTAAGCTGTCATTGCAGCTTGGGTGAGATCGGTACGATTCAGAGCTGCAGTCGTACAGGAGATGGGATCATTTTTTGTGTTTTATTTTCCCTTCTTCCGTGTTTTGATGTTTGCGAGAGGGGTGTGTGTGTGTGTTTGGTGATGTAGGTGTGAGCGTCAGCTTTGAGGTTGGTGTATTTGTAGGGTAAGGGTTCCCCTAGGGCTTGTGGAATGAGGGTGTATGGCCAGGTCCAGCGGCCGATTGACACGTATGAGCCTGTGGTGTAAATCGCGTCGGGTGGGTGTCCATCCGCGACTTGGTTAGCTAGAGTGTCTGCGAGGTCGTTTCCTAGGGAGTGGTTGTGTGCTTTAATTTTGCGGAGGTGTGTGCGGATGCCTGCGTCGCAGCGGGTTTTGAGGGTGTGTGTGATGGAGAGGAGTGTGTCGCGGTGCATGTTGTGTTTGTATGCGGATGGGCAATGTAAGTAGCCTTGTATGAGGCGGAGGGAGCACGCGCTATCTGTAAGGAGATGGGTATGGCCAAGTTGCATGCCTATGTCGATGTTTGCTAATTCAGCGCGATTGATGGTGTGGGAGGGCGGGGTAGAGGTCATCATAATTTTGATGCGGGTGTCCGAGGCGGGGTGGGTGGCGGCTGCTCCGAGGAATGTGTTGCCGCCCTTCTTGGAGCCGTCTGTGTTTTGTGGGCCATGAGGCGCATGGATTTAAGTGGTAGCTCCTCCATCATGACCGCGGCACCTTGTAGCCATCACCTCATCTCATTGTTTTTCGTTGATGCATATTGCTCGCGTGTGCATGCGGAAGTTAAGTGGAAGAATGTCCTCGGATACTTCATGCATGTCATAACTTAATTTAATATGGCAAGGGCATTGGCCACCACATCGATGTTCGCCTCCAACCGCTTAATTTGAAAAGTGACGATAGGGTTGGAGGGAGATATGCATTTATAGTAGCCCGGTGGGGGGAATGTGGTCGTGGTTGATGAACATGATATATTTGTCTAGTAGGTGAATGTATTTTACTTCATGTTAAGGGTTATGCTTTAGAACTAGGGCGGGACATAGTGTTGCCAAATCAGTGTTTGATGGCGAAATGAGAGCTGAAAATAGCATGTCATTGGCCGTCGTGTGTTAGTTTGAGTGATATGTACAAGTGGGTAATGTTTGTTGAGTGGCGAGAACGTGAATTCATCAGCTTGAGGTGCTTCAACGCGAGTACGACGCACCTTCATATAGTGACCAAAGGTATTGATGCGCAAGGGTCACCTTTCGAGGGTGGAGGCCATGGCGATTTTTGCAATCCATGATGATCCGACCGAGGGGCGGGACCGGGACTATCGGCGTTCGCTGGATTTGGAGTTCGAGTGTTCCACAAGATGGCTCATGTTTCTAGTGCTGGTAGATCGCATCTTTCACTGTTCCGGTGAGGGATGTTGGTTTTCGTCGACGCAAGCGATAATGTCGAGACAGTGCATACTTCGCCGCCGAGGCAAGGTCTGCCTTGATTCGTGGCTGATATATATCCTTTAGGGATGGCGTTACATATCATGCTATGCTTGCAATGAGCACTTTTTTCCGGCATTGTGACATGTTGCAAACCATTTCCAGTTTGCGGCATCGAGGTGCGACTCCGTTCAACAACGGACTACCGAACGTGATCGTCGGAACTTGCTCGTCGCTTATTGAAGGACGGCTCCCTTATTGAGGCTGTGACCTACCACGAGATCGACGATCACACTTGAAGTACTAAACGCGTGGAGGGCTTTGTTGCGGATGCGAAATGTTTTCTGAGAGCCATGCACATTACGGGGTATTCGCGGCAAATTGGAGAGGATTTTGGAGTGGCACGTCAGCATCCCCGCGCCACGTAAGCGCGTACACCCTCGCGTACGCCAAAATTGGAGAGGCTGGCCTCTCCAATTTGGCTCTATATTGGAGAGGCGCGACCAAATTGGAGTGGCGTTATCAACCGGTAATTTCAAACTGGGCTGTCGGATACCCGTCCTGCTGTCACGGCCCGCGCATCCTCCGCGCGATTCAAAAACCGACCCACCACCTCATCCCCCCGGTGCCGCCTGACTATGGCAGGCATAGACGAAGTCCCCGCGACTGAGGGGGCGAAGGCTACCGCAATATATTCGCTAGAATGGAAGCGCCGTTGGGAGCGGGACGTGGAGTGGATCTCGGCGGATGCCGCGGATATATGCGACTACTGGAAGGCGGACAACCAACACGGGAAGAAGGGCAAGCTGCAAGACAAGCTGGGAAAGGAAATGGGGCAGTTTCGCCCTGACTCCGGTACGGCGGTCTTGCCCGAGGGGCGGGTGCTGGTCAAGCGCGTCGAGCAGATCGTCCGCGCATGGTCATGCGGGCGGTACCGTGCCCGGGCGATGATGACTCAACTGTAACGATTACATACTGACGTAGGCCGGTGCACGACGTGGCGACATATACAGCCAATCCAAAATCCTCTCCAATTTCCCGCGAATACCCCCTATTGGCGCAGATCGAGGTAGATGTGGAATCGGGCTGCCTGAGCGGAAATCAACTACTTGACGCAGCAGACAGCATCGGCTGCGTAGAATTTCTAAAGGATTCCGCATAAATTTCATTATTAGGAAGGAATGCCAACATTTGAAGCTTGGCGGATGTGTAGCACATTTTCCGGCATGATGTTGGGCTCCGTGTATAGGTTCAAAAGCGAGTTCGGAGGTGTGCCCTACCCAGCGTGGGTGCGAGCATGCTAGACAAAGCGATGGCCGTTGCAAGCGATGGCATGGGAGACGAAAAGGTGTAGTGTTTCACAAAGTCGGAGGGGGGTGGCTCGGACAACGAGTGGGGTGGGGTCCGATCATCGCGGCAGTGGTTCTTTGATGAACGGGCCATTATCCAGTGGTGGACGCATGCACATACATGTTAAGACTCACTACAGATTAGCAACGATGGACCAAGGCAAGCGGCGTATGCTCAATGGTAGGGGTGGGGGTTAGACTAGGACGGTGCAGCTACATCATCGAGAGGAGGAGCGGAGGAGGGAGTGACGGCGGGAGCTTCGTCGGCGGCAGGGTCGTCGGGAAGACGGGTGACGCCAATCATGCTGTCCCGAGTGACCAGGCGAGCGAGTGCATCCACGCTCCATCCCTCCGTTCCGCGCGGTCGTTGGGGAAGGACAAAGTAGCGGAGGTCAGCGGTGCTGTCATGCACCGCGACGCGGCAGTCCGCTGGCACCTCCGTCCCAAACTCTGCCAGCACCGCACGCGGCTCCAGCACCGCACGCGCGCGGTAGCTTCGACTCTTGTACCAGTCGGGGCTGAGGCCGAGGATGGATCGCGGGTAGCAGCTGCACAGCGTGCAGACCACCAGGTTGTGCACCGCCTCCGTGTTCTCCACCACCGTGAGCACCGTCTTGGCGGTGGTGTTGCTGGCGTCGATGCCGAGGGAGGCACACGCGGCGGAGGCGTCGCGGAGGAGGAGATCTTTGAAGGCGGGGTCGCTCCAAGCGCGGGCTACCAGTTTGGGGCCCACCATCTCTGTGCCCAGGCTGTCGATGGCATCGATGTACCTTCAATCGCATGGGTGGCGGTCAGTTGGCGAAAACATGTCACACCATGGGCAACGTTTGTAGGTTCGTTGGTGAAGCAACAAGTGTGTGAGCTCATTGTAATGGCGGAGAGCGAGGCGTCAGATTATCAACTATTTGGTAAAGCGACAAAACGCCTATCATACGGAAATTGTGATAAATAGATGGACACAAGCGAGGCAGTTCCACGTGACTGGAAATAATGAATAAAAAATATAAAAATTGTACGTAACCATAAGTACAGTATCCGTTCATCATCGAACAGAGGAAAAGTTCAATCGCGGGTAACCTCGACGGAGCGAAGCAGAGCTGAGGGGGAAAAGAGGAAAAGGGTGGAAACAGGGGAATGCCGCACTCGACAATAACGATATCCGCAGCCATGTTTGAAAATGAATCAGTCAAAAGCAGTTAATCTTTTCTAGTGTTGCCAAAACAACAAAAGAATTAAGATTGTCGTTATTAAATATGTGTTCCGCGATTTCCCACTTGCACCCGTTTGATTCAATAGTTAGGCGCAATTCACAACGGTGAAGTAACTCCTGAATATCACAATTAGCTACCTCATTTATAATAACGATATCCGCAGCCATGTTTGAAAATGAATCAAGTCAAATGTAGTTGATTTAGTATTGCCAAAACAACAAAAGAATTAAAATGGTTATTAAATATGTGTTCCCCGGTTTCCCGCTTGCACCCGTTTGATTCAAAAGTTCGGCGCAATTCACAACGGGGAAGTCACTCCTCAATATCACAATTAGCTACCTCATTTATAATAACGATATCCGCAGCCATGTTTGAAAATGAATTAAGTCAAATGTAGTTGATTTAGTATTGCCAAAACAACAAAAGAATTAAAATAGTTATTAAATATGTGTTTCCTGGTTTCCCGCTTGCACCCGTTTGATTCAAAAGTTAGGCGCAATTCACAACGGGGAAGTCACTCCTCAATATCACAATTAGCTACCTCATTTATAATAACGATATCCGCAGCCATGTTTGAAAATGAATTAAGTCAAATGTAGTTGATTTAGTATTGCCAAAACAACAACAGAATTAAAATAGTTATTAAATATGTGTTCCCCGGTTTCCCGCTTGCACCCGTTTGATTCAAAAGTTATGCGCAATTCACAACGGGGAAGTCACTCCTGAATATCACAATTAGCGACCTCATTTATTTCCCATTTGATGTTTGATTTCAAGAAGCACTATCAGTGTATCATAATAAGAATAGCACCGTTTCGCTGTCTTTCAGACATTCGTTGAACCCGACGATCCCATCAGAGCCCCTTCCCCTGAAAATACCGCTCAAATGAGAGTAGAGGAAGGACTGGAAAGCGAGGAGCTCGAGCAAAAGTGCGGTGCTGTCAGTTTTTCCGACAGAGCTCCACAAATTCAGTGATTAGGATGTACATCAGCACAAATACAACAACGAACAATATCAACAACAGTTCTTCAATTTCCGTCAGTGGCAATGGATGTACCAACAGCAAGAACAGCACCAGCAGCGGCAACACAAGGAAAGTCCAACTCAAGGAAGACCCGCACACGCGCAAGTGTACATTGAAGCTTTATGACGAGCGCGAAGGCAGCCTACCTCTGCACGTCTGCCGCGCTGATGATATTCTTCGAGATCAGGGTGCGATACAGCGCGTCCGCCAGTCTCTGGTCGGGGCTGTCCTCTGTTTCGCGCTCCAACGCCGTCTGCTCTACAGCACTCCGCGACTCATGCACGTGATCCCCATGGTCCTGATGCCCCTCGCCGCCATGGCTGTGACCTTCGTGACTGTGCTCGTGATGGCCGTGGCCGTCACTCGCCGCCTCCACCCGGGCTTTCTTAACAGCACGCTCCCCCTGACCGCCGCCCTCTTCGACACCGTCGTCGTCTGCCTTCAGCCAGTGCTGGTACACCTCAACGTCGCAGGTATCCCCCGGGGGTCCCTCGTACGCGCGCCAGACGGTACCGAGGTCGAACCGCACCCGATACAGCGGTTGCCTGGTGTGGCTGCCAAAGACAACGGCCTCCGGATTGGGGAATACGCCACAGACGCGCTCCACAACACCGGAGCAGCCAAAGATGTAGCCAGGCACACGCAAATGGGGCTTCCGCCTGTGCCGAGGCAAAGAAAATGAATAGGCGTGGTAAGCGATCTATCAGCAAGTGCATTCGTTGTGAGTTAAGGTAGGGTATTTTAATACACCGTTAAAGTAATTCCTATACGCATTGAAATCAGGTAGAGGCCATCCAAAGTTTTAATTTTGACTTCCGTAGTTCCGTGTTTCCTGTACAGTGGTGTCATATCAATAATACAATACACATCACTAAAACCCGGGCGGTGCTTCAGATGAGCTCGATGTAGCGATCTGAGCGACATTGGCACTGACAGATGGCGAATGTATACCGTACCAACGCAGGCCGCCCGCCTCCTCGCGCTTCACTCTCACTCGCTGCCCCTCTCGGAACAGCACGGTCTCGGAAGTGGGTTCGGCCCCGAGAGCTGCCTCCACATCGCCCTGATTCAAGACGCCATCCTCCAGCAGCACGCCTAAACTCGCAGCCGCCCACTTGCCGTAGTACGAGAAATTCGCATAACTGCTCGGCGGGAGCTTTTCGACGCCGTGGCGCAGGCGGTTGACGTCCAGCAGCCCCGCTGCCGTCAGCGCGTTCTCCACTGCGTCCATACGCTTCTCCCATAACGCTAGAACCCTATCGCGGGTATCCAGCGGGGCAAAAAGCTCACGATCCCCCCCGACATCGTGTGGACCCCCACTGCTGCGTTCTGCCTGCTGTGCGTCCATCCTGGATCAGGGTAGCGCCTGGTTTGCTGATGGAGATCGCTTCAAGCAAGGGAAACTCTTTCCGTCCTGGACTACTCACTCACTGCAGGTTCCGGTACAGGGGTTTTCTTCTTCGACCAAACGTACCAGTAGTATTCAGCCTTTTGCAGTCGCAGTTGACCACTAGTGCGCAGAACAGTTATCTTTAATAACACGCGACGGGTTAAGACGGCAGCTGTTGTTTAGGGCGCCGCGCAGCAGGGGGTTAGTGTTGTCGGGTACTCGGGTTATCAGTCTCGGTATATATGGAGGTCGACCAACGATCGGCCATCGGCGAGTCTACCGGCTTCGCTTGGCGGCTAACGCGCGATAAGGATTGTTTATCATACGATTTCCGGGTAGGACAAATCGAAGAACTACACATACAATCTGCAGCCGTAGAATTTACGAACAATTTCTTACAAGAAAAAAAGCAGTGGAGGCCACCAAGCAGAAAGAAGATGACGAAAAGAGGGAAAAACCCAAAATCCCCGTACGAGAAGAAACATTCACAGTCATAGCGGCACAAACAAATTGACGCGTGTGTGTGCGTGTGTGTGTACATAGCAAAAAACATAGCTCAGCAAGGCAAACTTGATGCGGACCTCCGCACTTCCGCTTTGCTTGGCACGCCTTCGGTTCAGTCGGTCCATGACTACTATCTTGTGACGAGTACAATCATGCAACAGTACATTGCAAGACATTGTACATGTACTCGTTACTAATTCCAATTCGTGCTTTTCCATCGGACGGACCTACAAACGTGGGTACGTCGCTACTGCAATATTCATAAGGGTGTTGATGCTACAGTACGACCAGTACCTCCCGGTACGTACAGATACGCATAGTTAATCTAACTAGCTAGATGACGCGCCTAAGCGAGTTCTTCGATGCAGAAGAGGCTGCGTCGTGAAACCCAATGCTAGGCAGGCCGCGTCTCAGGACAGATGACGACGGTTAGACAACCCTAACGCCTGACACGTAAGCGCAGGAACCATGCGTAAGCTATCTGGGCAGAAACCTATTTAAGCCCAGTGCAGTAGAGGGAGGTGACAGAACCATTTAACAATTCCATTGTTCACTTACAACATATACTACTTAAGTACAACAGTGAGACATCTTTCACCATCATCTCTCGACGACATCATTTCGCCATCTTGCAACGACAGAACTAGACAGATCAGAACTGATTTGTGCTAGCGTTTAGCTTGAGGAGGCTAACCGCCGCAATCCCTTCGCCATGGAGGATGGGGGCCGGTTGGCGCCGATGGCGGCTGAGTTGGTTGATCGCTTGGCTATTTTGGTGGCTGTTCGTCGCTTCTCTGGCATGGGTGCCGCTGACTCTCGTTACTTGCGTTATGTCCGTATGCAACATTTTGTTCGTCGATCTACTTCTGTTCCGTTTCGGCGTTTTTTGGGGGATGTGCGACGTGAATTCATGCAACATCTTTCTGCTGCTCTTCATGGCACTATGGGTTCCTATCTCCGCGACGCTTTTCAGGAGGGCAGTGCTGATGCTGTGGCATGCCTTCCTGTTCCTCGGGCTTAGGTTTTTTCCTCTTTTCTTCTTTTTGCTTGGTGGCCTCCACTGCTTTTTCTTGTAAAAAATTGACATAGCAAAAACATAGCGGTCCAACAATCGGCAGAAGTAGTAGCAGTACAGGTATGTGGCCGGTTGTACGCGTAGTAGCGATGTCGCAACCTGTACAGTTGATGTGTAGTTTTTCTTGCAAACGCGGTCGTAATAGTATCTGCTCTCCGATCGGCGGCGGGATCGGCGGGAGAGCCGGATCGGCGGCGGGATCGGCGACCGCGTGAACGTACGTACTACAGACATTCAATATGTACTACAAACACGGCAACTAGTATTTGTACCCGTACGGGATAATTTTAAAAATCATTCTTACAAGAAAAGGCAGTGGAAACCACCAAGCAAAAAGGAGCAAGGAGGAACCCCCCCCCTCAGGCCTAAGACTGAGGAATAGGAAGGCATGCCACAGCATAATCACTGCCCTCATGCAAAGCGTCGCGAAGATAGGAGCCTAGAGTTTCATGACGAGCATGAGAAAGACGTTGCATGAATTTTCGCCGCACATCCTGTTAGAGTACACCCATATGTACTGACACCACTAGTACGTTTCTACATCACACGGGTACTAACAGCAGTATTAGATACGATATATGAATCTCCTCTGTCATCTGTCAATGACACGAACAATCACGATCCATAACGGTGCTGCTATAATTGGAGCAGCAGCACTGCCGAGGAGCATGACCCTGCAGCCTGTTATCACACGCTGTGATCAGACTACTTATAGACACCTTGCGGTGACACTTGTAACCATTCTCTCTCTCACTTTCACCTTTCAGTCTCACCTACCTGCACCCTTTCATGGGTTATGGGCCCTCACACAAAGTAGTTTTGGTAAACAGTCAATAGCTCAATTGTGCTTTTACCAATCCACATCTTTCATTGTGTGACTTCATCTCTTCTAGAAACACTCTCAATATTTTCCTCAACGAAGTAACTCTTCTCTAGCTCGTGAGTCAGCTAAAGCGCTCAGCTCCACCATAGCGATTCAAGATCATCACCTCTCTTAAGACCTTCCTCCCTCGAATACGTATAAAACATTTTTTTTTGGCACGTCAGTCTGCTAAAAAAGCTCAGCATTTCACCAGCAACAACTTATCCTTTCAAGCCCTAGATCTCAGCCTCATCGTAGCAAACCATCATCATCACCGACGAGATTCTAATTTCCGATTCGACCGATTAAAAACATCATGACTTCATCTCAGTCGACTATACATGAGGAAGATGATGCTTCAATAATTGTTGCGTTAAAGGAGCGCCTGTCGCTCCAACCACAGCTTCTTCATCGTGCCTTAGACCCGCAGAAGGCACCACCTTAACCTAAAAATCCAGAATGGTCTGACATGATTGCGTGGGAACAAGAATTTTCGGATTTTGCCTTTACCCACAGATTCGGGGAAGCCCTTACGGCCCACGGCTCCGCCGAACAGCAGCGCAACCTCTACCATAGCCTCTCCGTGGCGACTCGCCCATGTGCCATCGCAAATTCCGTGGTAAAACAAGAACTTCCCATGCCTGCACGAGGCTCCAGAGCGCACGACAGGCTCACACACGGGACTGACGCGTGGAATGGGTTACTATCGTGGATTAAATTGGAGGAGGTCCATGCACTGCGGCGCGCCACCGACTGCCTCAACAAAGACCAACCGCCTTCACAAAGTATGATCGCCTATGTTCAGGAGAAAGACTTCGCGAGACGCGACATGTTACGCCTTGGACTTGACTGCAGTGAGAAAACAATTATAGAGGCATACCTTATTCCCCGTATCTGCGAGACCACATACAAGGAGCTGCGAGACCTGGTTATGCGCCGCATGCGCTTTCACCCAAAAGATTCGTGGTCGGATGTTGAGGAAACATCCTCCTATCTCACCCCGCTGCCCAACGTAACCATAACATACCACCGGAACCGTCTTCAGTGGTATACATCGCTAGTGCACCGGGTGAACGCACCCCTGCATCACAACGCTACACGCCCCGTGCTCAATGCACCCGCAGTGGACAACCGGGACACTCCCATGAACGGTGCTGGCAAACCTCATCCCGCGATGGAAAACCGCTTCACGACATGGCACCTCTCTCACGTCCTGCCACTACTCACGAGCGTCCCTACCAAGCAGGCCCGAGACCTCACATCTCAAGCCACGAGCCTCTTACATCACGCCATGATGTACTTCTTTCGGCTTCAGCACAGCCTACCACTCTTGCATTCGGCGACTTCTGTTTCATGACCACTGGTCCACCTCATCCGAAGATTCGAACGAACCGGACCTCTTTCTCCACGGGTATCCTCGACCCCAATTATGGAGCCCCTTCCAACATACCCGAGATCGCCGCAACTACAGCTCTACCCCCTTACACAGGCGTGAAGCTATTTGATGAAGATAAGCCGAGTCTACTACCTTCCAAGGGAATCATTATTATTTGTGGTGAGCTCTCACCTGATTTTCCTTGTCTCCGAAGTATGCCGGTTAACAGATGTGCACTCCACATAACACACTGGGTGAGCCTCTGCAACAATGGGATGGTCCCCATTCTTGAAGGCCACATGCGCACATGAGGCAGTATTGCTTTATTCTCGGCTTGCGAAAGCACCAAGACTGCCAGAATTATTTTACATCACCGTCTCAACCGTCTCCATGACCAGTTTCCGGACAAGTTTCCTCCATCTGCGTCTATTGGATGGGAATCGAGACTACCTCACAGCCTCTCCCTAATACGCCCTCATCATTGGGACGCGATTCCTAGTGTTGATTTTCTGGACGCCGGACCATGCAGCATCCTATCTACCCCAAGCGCTCGAGACGATGCCTCTTCCATCCGACCTTCCCCGCTCCAAGACATCCTCTACGACATCAGGTTTCTACATGACTCGCAGCAATCGACTCTCACCTACATAGTGAGCAGCACGACTAGCTCGCTGGATTTCCCCAATATTGTCGCGGCGTTGGGAGCACCACTACGCCTGGAAGCTACCTCTCTTGGCTCAGCAGTTCACCAAAGCATATCACTATGGACTAACATGGGCCAACATTGGGAAATACTAGACCACTACCTTTGCAACCGCCGCCATGGAGACAATATATCAAGCCTCCTCACCGCCATAGGGTTCTCACCTCGTCGACTACGTGCTTCTCCGGGGCAACTTCTTCTCCCAACTTTCTCGGGCCACCGTGGCAGCCGCAATTACCGTCTATGCATCCAAGCGGCACACCAGGCTCCGGCATGCTACTAGACGAGCACAACCAGTATGCCGAACCACCGATTATTGTCCGCGCTGCCGCCAAAGGATTCAACCTACATGATATCAATCTCTCGTCACTAGATGCTAAGGAGCTAGACGCCACCGTCTTCCCCCACATCAGCAGATGCTTGGACCTCAACGTTGCTACATGGATTATGTCAGCGGCTCAGCACACCTCTCCGGGGGGCCGACCATCAGGATCAACCTACTTTGCCAAGATGGACGCTCCGCCCCGAGACCAACTTCAGATAGTGGATGGTGGAGCTTCACAATTTATTAACGCCAACCGTCATGAATTCCACGACTACGAAGCACTATCCATTGACTCGAGATATAAGCTGCGAGGTGTGCCTGCTACTGTATATGGCATCGGCACTACCAAGGAAGTACATACCACTACGACTGGAGAGCGCATCTCCACTACTCTTTCTAACGTTCTCCACGCACCGGATTTTGTTCAATTTGCTCCCCATGGAATCTCCCGTCTTTTCAGCCAAGGGCGAGCCCAGGACGCATGTGCCTCCTTTAATTAAGCGCAAAAGTGCACGATGACCTTACCTTCTGGAGTCTGTATTCCCATCAGGCGTCTACCTGAGTGGGGGCTGTACGGCCTGATGGTGGAACCTATTGTCCATGCGGCTATTGTATAATCTCCTGCTAATTGGATCATGAACCTATTGCCCGTCTCCACCAACCATCTTGCTGGCATCGGCTTCATCAAGGGCTACTGCTCAGCTCTGGCACCGCCGACTGGGACACATTCACGCTGAAGGTCTTCGACGCACTGTTTCCCTCGTTGACGGCATCCCGGAATCTATGACCAAGGCTGACTTTTGCGGTCCGTGCGCCATGTCCAAGTCCAAGATCGCCAATATCAGTAAATTACCCGGATCAAGAAATTACCCACCATTCCACACAATTAACATGGACTCATGGGGACCTGCCGAGCCTTCCATGCAGGGCAACAATCAGTTCTTCGGAGCTTTCTGCCGGAGCACATCCTTTGCCCTTGGTCGCCCTATCCGATCCACTACGGAGATACCTCTTGCTACCGAACAGTTTCTGAAGGCAATTGCAGCTTGGGGTTATTCAGTTGTGGAAATTCGAGCCGACAACGGTGCTACTTTTCGGTAAGCTGCCTTTTCTAAATTATGTTCAGACCATGGCATTCGTCTACGATTTTCAGCACCCTACAGTCCCCATCAGAGTGCTCTTGCAGAGCGCCCATGGCGTACTTTAGCCGAAATGACAAGATGCCTACTCGTGACAGCGGGACTACCTCATTCTTTCTGGCATATGGCATTTACTCACGCTGTGTTTGTACATAATCGGACCTATCGTTGTGGAGTTGATGGAATACCATTAACCCTTGCCACCAACCCGACAGCGGACCTCAGCTACGTACGCATTTTCGGATGCTCAGCTTACACTCATGTGGACTCGGCCCTGCGCAAGAAACTTGACGACAAGGCATGGAAGGGGATTTACGTGGGCTGCTCCCCTGATTCCCCCGCATGGCTAGTATTCAACCCATCCACGGGCAGGATTATTGCGAGCATGAGCGTGGTCTTCGATGAAGGGGAATTACTTAATACTTTCACAGATGCCCCCTTACTTGCCGACGAGATGACCCCCCTAATGGAACCTCAAGATGCCGCCAGCGTCCTCTACGACCGCCGGGCTCTTCTATCTGCATCTACACCTCAGGAGACCCTAGACATTTCTAGTGATTCTGATGACATGGACGTGGCTGCCTCCCTTACAGATCCGGCAACACCAGACGCAGCATTATCGAGGCTTATGATTATTCATCCCGCGGACTCCACTCCCCCTTCGCCATCTTCCTCTCCTCACCATGAAGTGGACGATGATGATCACGAGACGGGCCGAAGCACTATGCCCCTATCTCCTGCGGCCCCTCCTCCACTTCTTCGCAGCAACCGTCCCAAACGAGTTCCTCTACGCTTCCAGACTGAAGATTCTGTGTTACTAAACACGACACACGATGACAGTTCTGATCCATATCTCCATGCATCCTATCCATCGGACTATGGCCATTCTGCTCTCATGACCTCTGTTCTACACAATGAAGCACCAAGCTTGCTACACCGCCCCACCTTGGCCACCGTTCTTCTGACTGATGATCCTCCCTCCTCGCTACCCTCGAGTTCTACCATAATTGTTCCGAAAACCATGCGCGCTGCCTTGCTTTCCCCACAAGCCGACAGATGGAAGGCTGCGATTAAAGCCGAATACGACGGCATCAAGAGCAGGAATGTCTTCAAAACCGTGCCTATTCCTGCTGGCCAGCGTGTCCTCAGCACTAAGTGGGATTTCACTCTCAAACACAACAAGGATGGCAGCATTCGCAAGTTCAAGGCAAGATTGGTTGTCCGCGGTTTCGATCAGCGCGCCGGTCTGGACTACGACAAGGAATGCCTATATGCCCCGGTGGTTAGCTTCACTTCAGTCAGGGTAGCTGTTGCCCTAGCGGCACAGTGGCAGTGGCCAATATACCAGCTGGATGTGGTTGCTGCATTTCTATATGCTGAGATCAAAGAGGAGCTCTACATCAGCCTTCCGGAGGGCTACAAGGAATACGACAACAACGGGAACGAACTATTTGGACGCCTGCTCCGCGCCTTGTACGGCACCAAGCAAGCTGCTTCTAAATGGAGACAGAAATTCGACAAATTTCTTAAAGATAACAAGTTGGTGCCTGCCTGTGGAGATCTTGGTGTGTACATTCAGTGGTCAGATTCTCTACATGTTGCGGTTATCCTTGGCATTATCCTCGTCTATGTTGATGACCTGATGGTGTTTCCATCTTCCGAAAACTGGATGACATCCCTCCGTGCTACTATCCGAACCACCTTCGACATCACTGATGAGGGTGTTTGCACATGGATACTCGGCATGGGTGTCGACTATGACTCCCGCGGAAATATCACGTTGCAGCAACACAAGTATATCACCGACATGCTCACGGAGTTTAACATGATTGGCAGCCACCCCTCTCTTCTTCCTTGGAGCCCGGGAGCCGAGCTTACCTTTCATGATGGTGATGATGCACTTAGCCCTGACATTCCATACAGCAACCTCGTGGACTCCCTCCTCTGGACGGCCGTATGTACTCGCCCAGACATTGCTGCAGCTGTGTCCTGTCTCTGCCGCTACGTTTCCCGGCCCAAGACATGCCATTGGACTGCCGCCAAGCGTGTCCTGCGTTACCTTAAAGGGTCATCATTCACATGCATCGTATTCAGTCATCATTCTACACCCATTGAGTGCAGTGCTTTTGTGGACTCAACATGGGGCAGTGACCCGGCTAGCGATGTTTCTGTCAGCGGCCAGATTGTTTGCCTTGGCCCAGTGTGGGCTCCTCACACACCCTCCGTCGGTGCCGCCCCCATTTCCTGGCGTTCTGCTCTTCAGACAGTTGTCGCCCAGTCCACATGCGAGGCTGAATACATTGCTGTGGCCTCGGTCAGTCAAGAAATCCTTTTTGTTCGCTAGTTGCTCACCGACTTGGGTTTGAATCTGCCCGGTCCCACACATGTGTTTTGCGACAATCAATCAGCAATTCGCAACGTCACCCGCGGCTGCACTTCTCGGAAGACAAGACAGATCTCACTCAAATATCACCTCAGTCGAGACCTGGCGTCGAAAGGCATCATTCGCATGGTGTACGTTTCCACAGTTGACAACTGCGCATACTTGCTCACGAAGCCTGTGCCACTTTCTACCTTCAATCACCTACTGGCGAAGATCCTTAATATTTAGCCAGCCATTCTATAGTTTATCGATCCCATTATGTTTTCGGTACATGTTGGCTCAGTGGGGGTGTTGGAGTACACCCATATGTACTGACACCACTAGTACGTTTCTATATCACACGGGTACTAACAGCAGTATTAGATACGATATATGAATCTCATCTGTCATCTGTCAATGACACGAACAATCACGATCCATAACGGTGCTGCTATAATTGGAGCAGCAGCACTGCCGAGGAGCCTGACCCTGCAGCATGTTATCACACGCTGTGATCGGGCTTCTTTTAGACACCTTGCGGTGACACTTGTAACCATTCTCTCTCACACTTTCACCTTTCAGTCTCACCTACCTGTGCACCTTTACCTGTGCATCAAAAACGTCGAAAGGGAACAAAAGTATATCGACGAACGAAATGTTGCATGCGGACATAACTTTCAAAACGCAAAGAACGAGAGTTTGCACCACCCATGCCAAGGAAGCGATGAATTGCCAACAAAATAAAGAGGCGTGTTAGAGTTGGGAACGGATAGTTACACGGAGGTCGTGCCGGCCCCACAGGTTTAGGGTTTGCCGGCGGTGGTGACTAGAGAAGTGGGAAGAGAGAGATGGCGGCCGGCGAAGGCGCCGGCAAGGCATAGAGTACAGCAAATAGGGCATAGAGTACCGCTAATAGTATAACACTAAGTATTAGGATGACAAATAGCTACCTTGCACATAAGCACTAAGCAACGGGATGCTAGTGCTAACACCCCCCTTCAAGGTAGCCGAGGTCTTGACGTCGTCCTAGCTTGCGTTGAGGAAGGTGCCATCTTGGTCGGAAGGTGTAGTGCTTGTAGCGTGTGTCTCAAGCCGGGTAGTGGTAGCGACATGCGCTCACATGAATAAGCCGCTACCGGCGAGTTGCTGATATGAAGCGGTTCTAAATGTACTGCGTAATGTACTATTCTGACATGTAGCGGGAAAAACTGTCCATGGGCGAATTAGACGACGCATGAGAGCAACCGGCGAGGAAGAACCAATGCCAACAGGGCTGTTAGGAGCGTTTAGACACGCGAAAGCATAGACGGGCGCTGCTCGTGTTGACTCCCCCTTTTCGCCGTGGGAAAAGTAAGCTCTCCGCTAAGTTAGGTGAGCGTTGCGGCGTTGCCTCGGGAAAAAGGAATAACCGTACTAATTAAAGTACGCGCGTGCAGATTTTTCGCGGGTCGGTTTTCGCGTGTCAGAAACAACCATATCCGGTTGAGAGCATCGGTAGGCTACATGCTACGGGAGACTTAAAGTTGGGTGGGTCGAGCGTGGCGCTGGGCGCTTTACACACGCTCTTCTCCTTTTTACGTGGGAGATGGTAGGACAATCGCGGACAACCAGCTCGAAGGCGAAGCGTGGTGTCGGTTGGGCGATGAATTACTAGCGTGGCGCCGAGCGCTTTACACACGCTCTACTCTTTCTTACGTGGGAGTAGGTAGGACTAGCGTGGCGCCGAGCGCTTTACACATGTTCTTCTCTAGTGTAACTTGGTGGAGGGCCCATGACTAGTTAGAGTTGGGAACGGATAGTTACACGGAGGTCGTGCCGGCCCCACAGGGGGCCGGCGGTGGTGACTATAGAAGTGGGAAGAGAGAAATGGCGGCCGGCGAAGGCACCGGCAGGGCCGGCCGACCGCCACTAATAGTAGGGAATAGAGTACCGCTAATGGCATAACACTAAGTACTAGGACGACAAATAGCTACCTTGTACATAAGCACTAGGCAACGGGATGCTAGTGCTAGCAAGGCGATCAACCCACTCACCCGCCATTGGCGCCAATTGGCCCCCATCCTCCAAAGCGAAGGGATAGTAGTCATGGACCGAATGAATTAAAAGCGTGCCAAGCAAGGCGGAAGTCCGCATCGAGTTTGCCCTACTGAGCTCCCAATGCAAGACTGCCGAACACGACATAATATTCAAATTCGTCGTTGCTGCCGAAAAATAGCTAAATTTCATATTGAACACCAACGTCCATGCCTTCCAAGCAATCGCCTTGTCAACCTTATGTTTATGAAATTTGAACCAAAAGCTGTTTTAGTTACTTAAAACCGCATAAATTGTCACAACCGTCGAACGCCATCTTCCACAAACACAGCCCTCATGATCTGTCATAACTGTCCGTGCATTGGACTCCCAAGTGGCCAACGGAGACGACCCCACACAGCCGCTGTGGAATGACGAGAACAACTGCGAGAGAGCGGATATCTTACACACACTGCGGCATCAACGCGCGCAGCAGATCTATCAGCGCAGCTGCAAATCCCCCAAAAGTCGCAGTTTCAAAGAGTGGTTCCACTCACGTCTCCATGGCGACCACAGTGGGGGAAGCAAAGGCGCCATCGTTATTCAAGTTCCGCTGCTCCTCCTGGTAGTCCATGCGATAGGGCATGGGCGAGGCGACGGCTGGGTCGTAGTTGATGGCGTAATCCAGCGCCGTAAGCGCGGCCTCCTTGCCGGCGGGGGAGAGCCCGAAATCTTGGGACAGCCACCCCTGCAATTCGGTCACCGGCATGTTTGCGTCCGCAGCGCACACGCCTCGCGCGCGTCGCACCGCCGCCACCAGCGGCGCCCGGTCTAGCTCCATGCCCCACTGCATGTCGCTCATCTGGCTCTGCATCTCGTGAATCGCGTCCCAGTCTGTCGCCAACGCAACCTGACAACGGCCAATGGCCGCCATAACGACATAGAAATGGTTGAAATCGGGTGCGATACGGGAATAATGTTATGGAGACACACATCTACAGTCCAGGCTGTTGGGGCACAAGGGTTGTGAAGGAAGCAGGTGAGGACAACAGCCCCTCACCTTGTGCCACGTCTTCCGTAGCAGCTCCTGATTCGCGGTGATGAACGCTCCGCCGGCGGCAGCAAACACTGCGATGGCGGTGACCAGCGCAGAGGGCTCCTGCTCCCCAGCATTCAGCGCGGCCGCCACCAGGTCCTCCGCACTCATCGCCTGGGAGTCCTGCAACCGCAGAGCGCACCAGCAACTCAGTTGAGCGCAATGACACTCAATAGGTACAAGGCAGGCCTGAGAGATGAGTCAATGGGATACCTGTTCTCCAATCTCTTCCTGAATTTCCAGCAACACGAGCAGACTGGAGGCGCGATCGGCAGCGAGGGCAGCATCTTCGCTCATCATCCCAGTAAGGCCTGACAAACGGAACATGAATCAACAGCCCATCACAGGCTTTTCAGATATAACCATAGATGGATTCCTTCCAACCCAACTTAACTGCCAATACGTAGTCTATCTAGGGGCGCGAGTGTTTCACATGAGCGGTTGACGCGATCGTCACCTGGGGAGGCTGTGGCGAGGTGGCACAGGCGCTCCATGGCCAGCGCCTCGCGCTTCTGCTCGATGGTGGTTGATTGGTGGTGTGAGATGGAGCCCAGTGTGCCGGCCGCGTCACCGTAGTGGGCCATGCGCAGCTGGTGGAGCCACAGCATGGAGGGGTAGGGCTGCGAATGGGATGGGAAGAGGGGATGGGAAGAGGGGAGGGGGGAGGGTCTGTGGGTGTGAGACAATAGTGAGGGAGGTGTCCCTCTTTGTGTGCAAGTGCGCATATCAGGATTAGAAAGGGTAGCAGGGCTGACCTCCAGAAAGGCAAGCATGTCGTTGTCAAATTGTGAAGGCAGGTCGAGCAGCTCGGTGTGGCGCCCAGCCTGGTATAACCGCTGCATGACGAAAGTGGGAAACTCCCCCGGCGGCCCCACCACCGCCATGTAGTAGTGCAGCCGAGGGGTGTCACCCAGCAGCTCGCATATATCCACCAGCTGCGCATAGCTACAGTGCGCCTCTGACAACCGCTCCACCTGCAACACATCAGGAACCCACACGCAGAGATCCTCAGCCTTGACCACGGCACAGCTTGAAGCAACGATCGTCCCCGTGTCTGTTATAAATCCATATATGTATGAAGAGTTGAGCACGGGATGATAAACGACCTGAAAAACTTTAGGCGGGGGCCTTAAGTTGATGTGCAGTGCGATGTGTTATGTAAGTTAATTTCGATTTTGCAAATTGGGGTGATGGTACTGCGCATGCACTACACGACACGACCACCTCAGCGCACCTCCTTCATCAGGGACACATCCCCGTAGGCGACATTTGACGACTCCGCCTCCCACTTTGCCTCCTCGAGCAGCGCGCTCAGTGACTGCTCCTTGCAGCTATCATAGGCTTGCTTGAGCGGGTCAGAGGGCGCAGCGACGCGCCAGGCCGTGAGCGCCGCCGCGTACGCACCCAACAGCTGTTCTGCCACCTTATGCAGCAACGCCTTGATCTCTGCCACTTGTTCGAGGTTGCGCTGTGCACTCAGCGGCGGCCGTCGGTCAAGGCAGCAGTCCAGCAACGCCTGTGAAGGTTTAACCAGACAACGTAAGAGGCGAACAATGAGGGAGATGAAATCATGAAGAGCGTGGAATAAAATAAACAGCGCATCCTATAGCCCTCACCCCCGAAGCTACTAATTACGAGTCGCAGACAGAGCAGTACAAGGAACGACATTCTAGTGGTGCGCATGTCGGTCTGTTTTCCGAGAGGGAAGGAGAATGTTACCGTCAGACCCATACGGACGCCCTCCCCGCAGGACCAGGGGGTGGCCTGGCAACCGCCATGAAGCAGTGCAGTAGAGGCGGGAAAGCGGCGTTGCAGATCCTCGCGGGTATAGGCAGAGTGCAGCAGTGCCGTTTCGCCCACATGCAGGAGCTCCTTCGCCTGTTGGGATCAGCGGCAATGAAAGTGACGTACGCAGCTGGACGGACCTTTGCATGATGAGGCCAGCCACCATTATATGTGGGAAGGCGCTGAAGATTGGACGAGGTTTGCGGGTAGAGGAAGACAGGTGGGTGGGGGTCCTTACAGCGGCGAGGCAGGCCTTCTGGTGTGTCAGACGCCGGTTACTGCTCAGGACTGGCCGAATTGCACGAAACAACAGCGGGACAGCCTCTGATGCTCGCGCGTAAAACACCTGCACAGGGAGGCAGGATCACGGGTTGATATGGCTACGCACGGCATCAGATATGTGACAGTGACGACACATAATCAGGGAAGAAAAGGCTGCTTACCTCCCACGCAAACCGCCTCCCCAATACGGGGGATCTCTCCTGGATGACTCTGCCTGCTGCCTCGATGGCCTAACCCACGCAATGCGCGTCAGGCACTGAAACAGTCTACGACTTTCACAGACCCGTGTAGCAAGGACATAACAGGGGAAAAAATACGTCGATGGTACCTCGTGCAGGGGCTGGCTACCCCGGCAGGCGAGAAACGATTCCACGCGTCCCAGGGACACATTAGCCTGCTGTGCGATGGATGTGCGGTCGTCTGCGCTCCTGGAACCGCCAGCTCCGGTCTCCGCCCAGCCAAAGCGGTCGCCGTAAGCCGTCAGTAATTCGACTTGTTCGGCGTTCAGCCTGCACAGCGTGACAATAAAGAGAGCTAATGAAATGGAGTCTCCTGCGTGAAGGAATACAATGTCGCCAGAGTTGTTGCCATGAGATGACATTCATGTCGGAGGAAGGACTGTGAGTAAGGCGCTCACCTATGAGGAAGGCCATTCTCAAACTGGCGGATGGCATGCAGGGCGCCAGCTTTCTCAGCGTTCTCAAAGATTATGTGCAAAGACTCGGCGCGCAGGCGTCCAAGGCAGTCGCCGGCTTCAAGCAGATCAATGAGAGCGGCATGCCGCTGCAGCTTCTCCTCCAACTGCTCCCCAATGGAGACCGCTGATGCTGACAACGCACCAGCAGAGCCGCCAGAGATTCCCCAGTGCTGCAAAAACATGTAATGCTCAGTGAGGACACGAAAGTTTAGATATGCGCGCGAGCGCGCACGCGCGCGCGCGCGCGCGCGTGTGTGTGTGTGTGTGTGTGTGTGTGTGTTTGTTTGCGGGGATTTATCATATAGCTTCGATAATATATATCAGAAGGTGAACGATACATATATGAATGCCAGGACGTTGTTCAGGGTGCATGTGTTGCGGGAATACAGCATCACCTTGGGCAGCATGTCAATGAGCTCGGTACTATACATGGCGATTGGGTTGATGTCTCCGTCCGCCTGAAATGCGCCGAGTTTGTGGAGAGTGTACCTGCGCTAAACAAGGGTAAATGTCAAACACGGTGGGCGCATGGAAAATGGCAGTAAAGGGTCTGCTTAGCCTTGTTCTACGAAAGGTATTGTTCTACGAAATCATCCATGGGACTGGGGTGCTAGGCCACACACCCAAGGGCACCAGGCCCACGACCAGCAGCCACTTGCATCAGCGCCGAGTCAAGTTCCGCAAACACTTTGGCCTGCTGCTCCTCGCTGAGCGGCATGTTGTGCATGGCCTCAGGTGTGGCAGCCCCCCCTTGGCTGGCAAGTGACACGATGCGGATGGCAAGCACGCCCTGAAGAGGCAACCAAACGGATGAGATGGGGGAGGGCAATGACACAGGGCCCCATACTGATGAGCATGACAGGTAGGAGGCCACACCTGAGACGCATTGAGGAACAACCACGAGCCGCCATCCACGCTGACATTAAGGCTGAGCGTCCCGACTGCGCCAGACACCTTGACCGCCTCCATCACCTTTGGCGACGCTCCCTCACCCAAAAGCCACAACGAGCCCCCCGGCTGCCGCATCAGCAACGCGCCGGGGTTCTTCCCACTTGCAGCAAGCTGATGAGTGTCCATGCTGCCTATTGTGGCAAACAGACAAAGTCCAAAATTATCTCGTCTTCAATAATACCACTAAATCTCAAAGCAGTATCGCTCAAAATATACTGAAGAATCTTTTTTATGACCCCTCGTACACGGACCACACCTGATGATCCTCCAGCCTGCACCTGCCCCTCGCGGTTCGCAAGGGCAGCAGCATCCTGTTGCACAGCGCAATTGTGCAGCGTGGCGCAATGCTCCACTGTCGGCTGCCGTGAGGAGGAGAGTCCCACCGTGAGCAGTGCATACCTCAACTCTGGCACATCCCCGGCACGATTGGGGGTCGAGGCACCCGAGGCCAACAATACAACCTGAGAATGATGCTGACCCTGCAAATAAAGGGATCATGAGCGTGAGCTTCGATTTCAGACTGGTCTCAACCAAGTCATCATCTCGCCAGTCACCCATACCCATCACAACCACAAAGCATCACAAAATGAATATGTTCTCCCACCTGAGGCAGCGCCATCTGCAATGGCTCAGCCAGTTTCATGCCCAGGCTGGAGCGCAGCATGGAGACGAGATCATGGGAGGCCTCGCAACGCTCTGTCCTGATGCCATCTGCAGCACTCGCCAGTGGCAGCAACTACAAGATGCGGGGCGAGGTGTCATGCGCGTATAGATCCAGTGCAGGACGGCAGGTTTGAGATGTCTGGGATGAGCTGGGAGAGGAGGGGGCGCACCTTCCATTGCTCGAGAGAGTCACGTGTGAGAACGAGAAGTTCGCGCTGTACGAGGCCCCCAGCGGAGGGGGCAGGAGGGAGGAGGTGCAGCGACACGACACCCGCGCCAGAGCAGGCGGCCTGATTTCCCATTGCTGGATAGAAAGTCTCCACATAGGCGGCCTTGAAGGCAGAGCTTATCATGTTGATCATGCCGCGGCCCTTGTTGCGCGAGTCTCCTGTCGGCTAGACCCAGCAACGGGGAGGCCTCTTAGAAACCTACCCAGTGACTAGTGATTGTACGCTGACACAGCCTGCCTGTGGTGTGTGAAAAAGAGGGACGGCGCAATGGGCCGCACCAGCAGGTTGCTGCTGGCCTCTGCCTTGCCAGCCATCATCTCAACTCGCTGCATCGACCCATCCTGTAGGTGTCACCCAACGCGGGGGGACTTTGATAAGGCATTCTCGGGCTGTGTGGTAAAGATCAGTGTGCGCGAGCTGGTATGGAAGGCGACCTATAGCAACAGCCTAGATGTAATGCTCACCCTGAAGCCGACCACCGCCAATACGCCATCCACAGAATTCGACCCGCTTGCCAACGGACCTGCCGCCAGTGCTGCTGCCACCCCGCCAGCCTGCGTTCCGAGCCACCCCAGCCAACTATTGAGACTTCCATCGCCGCATATGAGTGCCCCACTGACTGAACAGAGGATAGGGTGGGATAGGGGATGGAGGGACCGATCATTCCACTACGAAAGGTGTGCATTCACCAGGAGCGGCTTCTTCAGACAGGTGAATGGCTGGTTGGCGTCCGGCCAAACGCATAGGTGCTTCGACGCGCCACACACCACAACAGCTGACACCAGCCCCGAGGGCTGCGGAATGAACTCCACCAGCAGAATGCTCCCAGTACTGTCAGCCGGAAGCGCTGCACTCCACAGCAGACGGAGAGGAAAAGCGGTTAGTTAGTGAAATATTGAGTCAAACGAGTCAATCTTCCGTTGCATGTAAGATAACAAGCATTTGCATGAAGTGAACGAAACACATTGAGCGGTTGTGTGGTCGGCTGAGTGGATAGATATCTGTTTGAATGGGTCGAATGTTTGGTGTTGATGGTGGCGTTGAGGAAGATAGAGGGGGTTATATCGGGGAAGGGGTAAGTGGGGTTGATATGGGACGCACTGGGGGAGAGGACATGGGCAAGAAGGTCTGTAAGATTTGAACTGAAAAGAGCACCCTCGCTGCTTGTGAGAGAATAGGCAAGCGCATGACATGAATGTGTAGTTAGTTCAGTGGATGGGTATCTGATTAAATGGTCATACTCGTGGTAGTGGTGGCGGTGGTGATGATGAGAGAATAAGGCGAGGGGGGTGACAAAGGGGGTGGACAAGGCGCGCACTGAGGGAGAGGACATGGGCATGCAGGCCACGGTCTAGCTTCCAAAGCAGCAGCGTGGCGCCCCGAGCCAGCCAGCACATGCCCGTGTCTCCATCAACGCCACCGTGCGCCACAGCAGAGTTGCCCACGAGTTCTCGAACTCGGTGCGGCAGCGCCCCAAACACAGCCGGCACCGCACTCATCCTGCCCACTGCTCCACGCTGACGCCCACCACAGTGTCGCCTATCAAACAGACACGCAGCAGCAACACCAGACTTTAGTGGCAGCCGAGGGAGAAGGGGTTGGGGTGTGGGTGAAGCTTGTCACTGACGAACGCCGGATTCGCTCCGGCAACAGATGCCGACAGCGGACGGCGGCGCGCTAGGCCCATCAGAGGAAATGGCACCGAAGTGAGAGGTGGAGAGGAGAGGGGGGGCATAAAGGGGGCCGCGTGGTGCAGGTGGTCCAGCGGATGGTATCCGCTGCCGTGCGAGGGTGGCGCCTTGCGCTTTGCGTCTATACCTACTACGCGAGGACGGCGGGGAAATCGACGACGAGCGAAGGGACTATCTACCCATACCTGTAGAGCGACGGGAACAAAGCCAGTAAAAGAGGCAAATTTTCCGCTGGTTTAACGCAGTGAGGCTGAACAAGACAGATAAACGGCGGCCGGAATCCGTAAACTAACCTATCTTGCTATCGCGGTGTATATTCGCTGTTTGCTTGTGGTGATGAGATTGTTGTGGACTGATGATGACTGGAGAGGAGCAAGGCCTCGCGTATCCTGATCTGACTACCCTGACATGGTGCCATCTGGGCGCATAAATAAATATGACTCCCCATTCTTCATTTAATAAAAATTAAAAAAGTGTCTTATAAGAAATTGCAGTGGGGGCTACATTACCTGCACCTAGCAAAAAAAAGACTATATTTATTGACACATTTATTATTCTCTCTACTTGGCGGACGTGCTTCATTGTACACTCCTCCACAAAAATCCGGACAAGATTTCGCACCTTCGCAAGTAGAAAATGTAATCATGCGTCGATTTTATTGACAAATCTCCTGAAATCCTAGGCAATAATGCTTTTGCGCCCAAAATGGAATATGCGCCGACATCCTCGTCGGTCGGAGGACCTCGTCGGCGAAGGACCTCGTCGGAGCTCAGGCAGGTTGCCCCCGCCTGCTCCTCACCCTCCCTCCCTCCTCCCTGTTCGTAGCGGGGAGGCTGGGGAGGGGGTGGCTCTACGTGTTTTGTAGCGATCAACGCTGCTCCCGGGGCCTCGTTATGGCCGACGACCGGGCCATTGACCGGCCTTCGCGTCTTGCTCCCGGGCCGTCCCGACTGGCTTCCCCTTCTCCTCTTCCCCCTTTCGCCCGGTCCTCCGCGTCTGGACCTCCCCGTCGCGATTCTGCTGCTCGTCGGGCCCGTGCTACGGTCCGTGCGTCGTGTGCTGTCCCCCCCCCCGCATCCCTTGTCGGTACCTCCGCATCGGGGCGCCGCGCTACTCCTCGTCACAATGCGCGACGCCCTCTTCGCTCTGCTTTGTCTCTACCCCCCCTCGGTGGCTCTTGGGCATCTGTCGTGCGCGCCACTTGCGCCGTCCGTCGCCCGCTTACGAGTCGGTCGGAAAAACCTGCTCCTCTGCGGCGAGCTGCTAGGGCTACCGCTGGTGGGCGGCGGGCTGCCCCTGCCGCCGGTGGTTCGAGGGAGGCGGCCGATGCCTTTCAGCGTAGAGCTGCTGCCGCTGTTGCTGCAGCAGCCGCCTGCCATAGAGACGCTGGTAGTGGTGGTACCGACGTTGCTGCTGCTGCTGGTGCTGCTGTTGGGGATGGTCGGCGCACAGCTGCTGTTGCTGCTGCTGCTGCAGCCGGCGGAAGTAGAGACATTGGTAGTGTTGGTTCCGCCGTTGCTGCTACTGCTGCTGTTGCTGGTGCTGGTCGGCGCACGGCTGCTGCTGCTGTTGCTGCAGCAGCTGCCGGACATAGAGACACTTGTAGTGCTGGTGCCGCTGTTGTTGCTGCTGCTGCTGCTGCGGAGAGTGGTGCTGGTCGGCGCACGGTTGCTGCTGCTCTTGCTGCAGCAGCCGGCGAACGTAGAGACACTGGTAGTGTTGGTTCCGCCGTTGCTGTTGCTGCTGCTGATGGAGGTGGTGCTGGTCGGCGCACGGCTGCTGCTGCTGTTGCTTCAGCAGCTGCCGGACATAGAGACACTGGTAGTGCTGGTACCGCCGTTGCTGCTGCTGCTGAGGGTGGTGCTGGTCGGCGCACAGCTGCTGCTGATGTTGCTGCTGCTGGTGGTGGTGCTAGTCGGCGCACGGCTGCCGCTGCTGTTGTTGCAGCAGCTGCCGGACATAGAGACACTTGTAGTGTTGGTTCCGCCGTTGCTGCTGCTGCTGCTGCTGCTGAGGGTGGTGCTGGTCGGCGCACGGCTGCTGCTGCTGTTGCTGCAGCAGCCGGCGGACGTAGACACACTGGTAGTGCTGGTGCCGCTATTGCTGTTGCTGCTCCTGCTGTTGGTGGTGGTGCTGGTCGACGTACGGCTGCTGCTGCTGTTGCTCCTGCAGCTGCCGGACATAGCGACACTTGTAGTGCTGGTGCCGCCGTTGCTGTTGCTGCTGCTGCTGGTGCTGCTGTTGGGGCTGGACGGCGCACAGCTGCTGCTGCCGCTGCTGCAGCAGCCGGCGGACGTCGAGATACTGGTCGGGTTGGTGCTGCTGTTGTTGTTGCTGGTGCTGGTGCTGGTGCCGTTCGGCGCACAGATGCTGCTGTTGTTGCTGCAGCAACCGGCGGACGTGGAGACATTGGTAGTGCTGGTGCCGCCGTTGCTGGTGGTGGTGCTGCTGGTCGGCGCATGGCTGCTGCTGCTGTTGTTGCATCAGCCGGCGGACGTCGAGATAATGGTCGTGCTGGTGCCGCCGTTGCTCCTGCTGCTTCTGCTGCGGCTGTTGGTCGGCGGTCGACTGTTGCTGGTGAGAATGGCGTGTGCAAAGCCGCATCTAGGGGTGTTGGTGTTACTGGTGTTGCTACGGAGGGTGCAGCTGCTCATGCTGCTACACGTGGTGGTGCTGGTTGGAGTGCGGAGAGTGCCGTTCCTACTGGAGATCAGCGCGCTCCTGCTGATGTGCGGAGGGCTACAACTTGGGGTGTTGTTACTGCTGCTACTGCTGCCGGTAGTGAAGGTACTTCATGTGGTGGTCCTAATGGGCAAAGAGCTGGCTATGTTGCTGCCGGAGACCCCTTGGCACCTGTTGGTGGTGGTTGGCGCTCAGCCGTTGCTACCAGTGTCCATGAGCAGAGGACTGCGGCGAGTGGTGTTGCATCTGTTGCAACTGCTACATCTATGGGACTTGCGGCTGCCGGAGCTCGCTCGCGCCGGGCTGCTAGTGATGGTGCTTATGGGCGCAGACATGTGGCTGGTGGCAGGGCCGCTGGTGGTGCTTCTGCACCTGCCTGCGCTGACCCGCGCCCGGTTGCTGCGGCATGGGCTGTTGGACAGAGAGATCCAGCAGGTGATGGCGTTGCTAGTGGTGCTCCCGCAAGTGCCGGCCAGCGACTCGCCGATGCTGCCACAGCCCGTGGGCAAAGGATTGACAGCGGTGCCGGTTCTGCAGCTACCGGTGCCAATGGGCAGAGTGCTTCTGCTGCCGGGCGGAGGGCTGGAGCTGGTTGGCGGCGAGATGATGTTGTTGGAAGCTGGCGAGATGCGGTTGCTGCAGTTGGTGCCCATGCTGGAGCTTCAGGGTCGGAACCGGGCCTAAGTGCATCGGGTGTTCTATCCCCGTCGCGGGGGGAATGTTACACTTGCGCTCCGTGTGGCATACGGTTTGCTGGGCGTAAATGGCGCTCTAATTTCGCCAGACACACGAACATGTTCATAATTGGCAATGGCCCCTCTACTGCCGCACACCGTCGCCAAGCTCGCCACCTTGCGACCTCCTCTCCGGCCTTGTTTTCCCTTTGTGCCTCGGGCGACCACCTTCTATCTGCCACCCAAGCTCGCCCTCTTACCGCTCCATGCCTACACTGTGTGGCTGCTCCCGTTTCTCCAATGCTGCCCCACGACTATGTTGGCAGCTCCCGGCCGCCGCTCATTGGATCACGCCCCCTCCGAATGGCTGTCACCCCTCCCCCCCCTGCTTGGGGTGGCCTCCCCCCCTTGGCTCCACTCCCTTCCCCACCCCGGGCCGAACCGGAGCTTACCCCCCTCACTCCCCCCCCTACACATGATGGACCCCCGATACCTCATGGACAACCTTTTATGCCCTCATCTGCAGCTGCACTCCGCCGAGAGGCTGCTCTCCGATCCCCCCCTCGGGCCGCTACTCCTGCCTCATGGTGCTCCGACAACGACCCGGTCGCTTGTCTACTTGAGTTCAGACCTGTCACTGCGGCCCGAGGGGTTTGTGCGACAGCGAGAGACGACCTACGTTCTGCCCTACAAGACACCCTTGAATATGCGACCTCCCTTCCCTCAACGGACTCTCGGGCTGCTGGAGCTTTTTTGGCAATTCACCTCTTTGGCGGCCTCCTCCTCCGACCGTTCCCGGCGGCGACCGGTGCTCGCATCCGCTCCCTGGTTCAACGTCGAGTCCGTCTCTGGTTCTCTACGTCCGGAGAGGACGGACTCACGGGCATTGACACCCTTCTACGTGATATTCGAGATGGAGGTGAGCTTGCACGTGCGTGCCCGGGAGCTTCTGCGCCTAGACGCCCCGGCGGTCGGGGCCGGGGTGGGGGGGGCTCTCGCCGTCGCCGGGCCCAGAACACTCAACGAGAGCAGCACCACCCACCGACTCGCCTTTCTGAAAGTGACCTCCGACGCCGTGCTGCCTTCCGTCGGGCCCGTGAGCTAGTGGAAGTTGGTCAGTTGCGACGGGCCCGGATGGCCCTAGACGGAGCCGACTTCGGAATGGTGGAGGACGCGGACGCGGCTTTGGCCGCTCTTCAACGGCTGCATCCTCCTCCCGGTACTCCCCATCCAGACTGTGATCTCCCCGACCCTCTGCCCCCCCCGGCGCGCCCACCCCTCACGTATTTAGATGACAGTGATAGCCTCAAAATATGGGAGGAGTCTATGCTCCTTGTCTTGAGAAAAGCACCTCGCTTGTCAGCCCCCCACGTTGATGGCTGGCGATGGGAACATGTCCGTGACTTGAATGTTCCGGCATGGCGTAAGTGGGTTAACCGCTACTCGGCGGGAAACATTCCCGAGGCTGCGGCGGACTTTCTGGCGAGTGCAACCGGGTGGGCTCTTCACAAGCAAACTGGGGTTGACCGCGACGCCACTCGCCTTCGAGGTGAGGCTCCTAAAGTCCGGCCGTTGGCTGCTGGCAGCGTTCTGTCGCGGTTAGCTCATTGTCACGCCATAGCGCGGATAGCGACTGTCGCGGCCAACCACCTTGGCCCTGTACAACGATCGGTTTTCACCAAAGCGGGTATCGAGCGAGCCATTCATACCACTCGCATTGGCCTACAAGCTATTCCTCATTGCAGCCTTCTAAGCTTGGACCTGGAAAACGCCTTCAACACCATCTCCCGCCGGAGTTTCCTTGCGGAGCTGTACAAGAACCCTGACTTGCATCCCATTATCCCGTTGGTTGAGATGATATATTCACGGGACTCCACGGTGTATTACTTCGACCCCAACGATGCTTCGCTCCTACACGGCACGGTTCAATCTCGTACGGGTGTCCGTCAAGGAGATCCTCTTGGCCCGCTTTTGTTCAACCTGGCGATAAGCACCCCCCTCCGGAATATTGGAGAACGGTGCAAGGATTCAGCGGCGATCCAAGCCTTTTCTGATGATGGCAAGTATGTGATCAAAACGCCTTTCGTCCCGACTGTGATTACGGTGGCTACGGAGGAAATGGGGAAAGTCTGCTCGAATGTTCAACCAATCAAATCTTCGTGCATGGTACCTCCGGATACGGCCCTTGAACTTGTCGAGGTGATACGGGCGATGGTCCCCGTTGTTACGGGTACTAGTAACCTTGGAGCCCCTTTGGCGATGGATTTCTCGATGGCAGACGGCCCTCCAGCGTCTCATAACGAGAACTATGTTCACTCTTGGCTGCAAGACACCGTTGAGGCTCATCAACTCCTCTTGGACAAGATTGTATGCTTTGCTATGTCGGACTTCGGAGGGACTCACGCCGCTTTCCGCTTGATGATCACGTGTGCGGTACGCCGCTATGGTTTCTTGCTCCGCACCCTCCCCCCAGATATCTGCCGACCGTACCTTGCTACTGCAGATAGGGCCGTTCGTGCGGCAGTTTATCGAATCTTGGGCGTTTCTTTGGACGCACAAACCCTCGATCAACTGAATTGTGCTAAACGACAGCTCTCCCTCCCGGCGGAGTTTGGGGGGCTTAATGTACCGTCCCTCGAGCTCGACGCCGAACCTGCTCACTATGCTTCATTCACTGCGACCCTCGCCAACCTGATTACTGATTACGAGTCCGAGTCGCTAGGTCCTTTGTACGGTCTCATCCGACAGGAACTACTGAATGTTGCCACTTCTACTTTACCGTGGGCGGTCCAATTGCGCAATTCGTACGACTCTATCTCCACTATGGGCGGGTTTTCGGAATCGGAGCTTGTGGTTTTGACTAACACACTGAACCAAAACCTTTCTCATTATGCCGGGCCCGATGTCGAGTTGGTGGTATCTACGGTCAACAATGCGGTGGCACCCGCTACCCAAGTGACTAGCCTACAACTTCCGACTCCCGATGCTCTTACTCGCTTGGGAGATTCTGGGGGCCACATCCAACGGGGCATTTCGCGCATTCTTCGTGCCCGGGCCTACCTTGACCTCTTGGCGTTTTGCAGACCTTCCCCACCGGACTATATGAGGGTGACTTCGGGTACGGGTCGCGGGGCTTTGGCTCTCTTTTTCGCTTCACATGAGTCCAGTTTCAAGGTGCCATCCGATTGCTATATGATGGCAGCCCACCGGGTGCTTGGCTTGACTGCGGAGCGCGCCGCTCATGTTCGAAAATGCCCTCGGTGCAATGAGGCCCCTTCAGAATCTCGCGGGTATGGATCTTCGTCGACGGTATCGGGCTTCTTTTTGTCGGGTGAGCGCTCAACAGCCGCTATGCTCATGGACCATATCCCCCGGTGCCCGTGCTCTTGGTATATCATTCAACTCCATGACCGCATTGTCCACGTGCTTGAAGAGTTCATGCTTGAAGCGGGGGCTACTAAGGGCCGGGACTTGCGGTTGGAGGTCCGCCGTATTCGGTCGGGAGCTTCACGTGATCGTCCTGGGGATGTGGTTTGGTTGGACTTCATGGCTCCGCACCGCCATCTTGTTGTTGATGTGACGGTTACAAGTGCTCGCACGAACACCAACGTTCCTCGTATAGGTGCTCGCCTTCTACTCCCTGGCAGCCTTGCATTGGGAGCTCAGCAAGGCAAACTTGATGCGGACCTCCGCACTTCCGCTTTGCTTGGCACGCCTTCGGTTCAGTCGGTCCATGACTACTACCCCTTTGCCATGGAGGATGGGGGCCGGTTGGCGCCGATGGCGGCTGAGTTGGTCGATCGCTTGGCTATTTTGGTGGCTGTTCGTCGCTTCCCTGGCATGGGGGCCGCTGACTCTCGTTCCTTGCGCTCTGACAGTTATGTCCGTATGCAGCATTTTGTTCGTCGATCTACTTCTCTTCCGTTTCGGCGTTTTTTGGGGGATGTGCGACGAGAATTCATGCAACGTCTTTCTGCTGCTCTTCATGGCACTCTGGGTTCTTATCTCCGCGACGCTTTTCAGGAAGGCAGTGCTGATGCTGTGGCATGCCTTCCTGTTCCTCGGGCTTAGGTTTTTTCTTCCTTTCTTTCTTTTTCTTGCTTGGTGGCCTCCACTGCTTTTTCTTGTAAGAAATTTTTGAATATGCGCCGACAACTATACGGGGGGCGAATTCGAGCACTGCCGGGCTTGTGTACTTGGGGTTATCGCGCCCGCGCCCGCACCCGTGCGGCACGCTCTTTCAAACCGTCGCCGTGCTAGTTAGACGAAAATAGTAACGAGGGCACAACGCCGCAATATGAATGCTCATGCGACGGTCGCGCAAACATAATGCATAGGCGAGGGAGGGAGGAGGTGCTGGGCAGGCCGCTGTGGGGGTAACGCACGAAATCGTGTATGTAGAATTACCACCGATATGCGAACAACCCAAGGGCAAGCCGCTTTCGGCCACAATGTTCAAACGATCATAACTTGCTCATATATGGTCAAGGGTTTATATAGCACGTACCGTTGGACGCGTCTTTTCAATGCGCGTCGAACGCACCTACTCCGGAGTTCAAACACTCACAAATTGATTTATATGAATTAATTTAATTTACGAATTATTCCGGCAAAGCTGAGCCGCGGTGCCAAGCGACACCCATCGAATTCGGCTCACCTCATGAGGCGATTTGTGCGGGGTTTGTCGAGATATGTTTACCAATTCTTTATCCCTACTGACTTCCGAGCCTAATTCCCGACGCGTGGGGCGGGTGTGGTTGACACAAGCACACACCCAAGCATTCCAAACACCACCGGCAACGTGATGCGTCCCTAACGGCCAAGTTGGACCTCGCCCCTCCCCTAAGCCAATCGCCCTCGCATGTTTACAACGTGTAGTGTTTATCCAAACCTGCGTCATGTGCGTTTTAGCTCGCTCGCTTTCCAAAAACATCACCCGTGCAAGCGGCATGAACTGCTGTGCTCTATTCACACACCCGCAAACCACACCTCGCGCATTGAACACGGCACCCACGCCTCCAAACCCCCTCCAAAAAGCCCCCAAAAATACGGTTATGTGGAACACCGAGTAATATGCAGCTTGGTATGAGCGCTTGAGCAATGCCCAAGCGTGGCGCTCAGAACGACGTGTGTAGTTCATACAATTTCCATGGAATTTATAGGCTTAATTCGACAAACTCCACCGACAACACCCGCTTTAAGATGAGGTGTAACCACCCCGGATGGCGGCTTACTGCTTGCTTCTCGGCTCTCCTACAGTTGGGTGGTACTCGGGCATCGTCGTGCTTGACGTGGTGAGAGGGGAGCGTGTTCTTGACTCGCTTATGTTTAACATAATGCGTGTCCGGGCTTTTGTGGATGAGTGTAGAACGTGTTTCATTGTAGGACGAACTGCACACATTGGAGCAGTATAGCATATGTGCTCAGCAATTTCGCATAATATATATTGTACGACCGCATCAGTATGGCTACAAGACGAAGAACAAGATGAGCATGGATAGGGAAAGTGGGAGGGGAAACAAAAGGGCAAGAGTGACAAGAGGATCACGGAATCCAAAGCACGGCAATACCGCATCAGTCGCCGATACATAATAATAAGATAATGTAAGTAATCCATCGGAAACAATTGAGCTTGTACTTGCACGTGTGGTTGAACTGCTGACACACGTGACGGCGCGGCATGCCGTGCAGGTAGTTGGGTATTCTCAGCGCCCACATCATCACCCCGTCGCTCGGCCAGTCGTACCCCTGCGACGCTCCGACGAGCCGTCGGTTCGGCGACGGTTGTAATTTACCTCATGCGTTAGCGAGCAGCCCTTTTGATCGACCCCGCCAACTTCCCGCTGTTACCCGTCAGCCCCGGCGACGTCCGAAAGACCGAAACTGCCATCGCACCGACTGCACTCGCCAGGTATGGGACGTCCTCGATACCCCGCCCCACCGTAGACTCGATCCAGGCGAGGCCCGACGACCCCCGACCCAACTACGAACGTTATCCGATTCGCACACTCGCCACTACATAAACTGTGCACGCACGACTAAGGCGGTGAGACGGTAACGGTGCCGTGTGCTGTGTAGTCCCTGCAGTGGTTTGAGCTTTTTGCTCGGCGAGTCGGCGACAACCTTGTCGCCACAGCTCGGTGGCTGTTGGGAGTTGGAGTGGGGCGGGTGCGGTAAAATCAGGGAGGAGGTGATGGAAGAAGACGTGGGGAGTGAAGAGGGGGGTATGTGGGGGGAAGAGGGAGAAAGAGATGACGGGGTGGAGGAGCGGGGGGACGAGGAGGCAGTTCAGCGCATCATCAGTGCCGCGATGGGACTGCAAGAAGCGGAGAAGGAGGTGGTGATGGGTGCGAGGGGAGGAGGGAGGGTGGGGAGAAGGGGGCCGCCAGTGCGTGACGGTGGGCAGGTTGCGGATGGGGAGTACTTGGTTGTGGTGCACACTGGCGATGCGTATGGACAGGGGACGACGTCAGGGGTGAACGTGGAGGTGGTGGGCACGCTGGGGTCGCTGGGCGAGGCTGAGCTGACTGCCGTCCCCGACGAGTGGCAAACCTTTGGGGCACCTGTGCTGGATAAGCTGCGCCCGCTCAGTCTGGAAGAGCTGAGAGGAGGGCATTCTGCACCCTGCAGTGTTGGTGGAGAGGAGGGTGGGCCGGAGACCGCGGAGCCCTCAGCCCCGCAAACAGGTACTGTGCCCACAATGACGAAGCAGTCACAACGAAATGCGACAAACAGTGACGAAAGGGGAAAGGAGACCGCCAGTTTACCCTGGCCGTGAACATCTGCATTCACCCAGTAGCACTCAAGCATGCACCACGCCCCCTTCGGCCTCTCTGCATCTAGCTACTAACACGCCCGCCCAACTATCCAATCTATACCCAACTCATGTACATCCTTTCTGCTGTCTTTTCCTTGCTCTGCGCATTTTGGCTGTTGCTTCCCTGCACATCCTCTCAATTAATGCCTAAGTCACCCTATTGGCTACTCCTACAGTAGGTTCCTTACGCTCACGTTTCATTGATGCTGCCTCCAAAGCTGACCAACTAACTGCCCCTCTCCTCCACTCCCACGTCATTTGCCCCACTCATCAATCTGGACAGTCTCCTTCCGACAAATTCCCAATCACATGGGAGAACTGCGCCTTTTTGTGAAGAAAAAAGGTGGGCGCGGTGTGTTGGATAAGATCTTTGCCCAGATGGACAGAGATGGCAGTGGGGTGCTGGGGAAGGACGAGATCCGGCTGTGCCTGCGTGCGGTGCTGGAACAGAGCCTTCACTGTCATGTGAGTCAGCAAGATCTGCGCGTCCTCATTGCACTTTTGTACGCCGGGGACGGCTCTGGGCTGAGGCAGGAGCAGTTTGAGAAGGCTACGCGGAGCTTGCGTGAGTTGGTAGCGGGTGTCAATGAGATGCATGGATTCGGGGAAGGTGGGAACCACAAATACGCAGAAGAGCTGAGGTCAGCGCTGGCGCAGCTGGCGGGGCGGGAAGAGGCGGTGGCAGCTGCCATTCAGCAGCGAGCACTGGCCTCAGACAGCTCCGACTCGGTGGTACTGCGCACTCCCCGTCAACTTGCACCCACTCTGTGTCATTGGTCTCCTTGGGGCATGAATGGTCTGATGATTTATTGGTGGTGTTTGTTGGGTTATGTGTCACTGCCCTGTCATGGCTCAGACGGAAGAGCAGCTCATGGAGGCCTTCCGCTCGCTGCTCCCCGATGCACCCACCACCACATGGGCTCTCCTCCTGCTGCGGTGCTACTCTGGCGTCTGCCTTCCGGACGACCACCGAGCGGTCACCGCTGATGCTGTGTTGCAGATGATCGGACTGGGGGTGCGAACTGCGTGCATTGTCTTACCCCTCCGTCATCCTTCTCCCTCCACCTCTCCGCAGGACTAACATTCCGCCACTTTTTTTGACTGCCAGGCGGAAAATATGACGTTAAGTAGCACACGACATGCAGAGGATGCAGACAACATGTTTGCGGTTCTTCGTCGACACTTCAAAAAGAACCGCAGCCAGTTGGAAGCGCTGTGGCCGAAAGAAACGTGGGTCCCCTCTTTAACGTTGCTTTTAGGTTTTAAAAAAACGCTGGGTAGATAGGAAATGGACTTGCCATCCTCCTGTATGTGCAGGCTATTGCCCAGCTCCAAATTGCACAAGCTATTGCTGGAGGTGCTCAGCAGCCGCGCGGACATTAGCGCCCCCACCGGCCGCCAGCTCAGACTCGTCATGGTGAACCTCTTCTAACTCGCCCTTTCTTAAGCCGTGACCCCCAATCCGCCTGCCATGCGGTTGTATACGCTCATTCGCATACGCTCATGTCTCATGGGCAGCCACTGCGGACCATTTGGGTGCGTTGATTGAAGTGATTCGGAGAATCATGTGGGGCTGTTCGCTATGAAACTTCAGGCCGTGATGGACGTCGACGGCGACGGGACCGTCTCTCGGCCAGAATTTGAGCACCGTATGAAGCTCTGCCGGGAGCTGCACGCTAGCATGGCGACATGGTGCAGCTCCCCGACTTCCTGCCACCCATCAGACCAGGCATGCACCCCCCTAAATCGCCTCCATGCCTGCACATGAAGCAAACACACTACCGTCATTGCTTTTCCCCGCGGATGATGGG
>JAPMLY010000987.1:92500-144385 GCA_026401115.1 Tetraselmis chui
CACACTCACACACACATACACACACACACACACACACACACACACACACACACACACACAATCTCGGAATCTTTTTGTGTTAGATGTGGGGTGGTGCGTTTTGAGTAATTTCGCTGGCTTCAGCCCCATTGACGAAGTCAATGTTGCGCATGCAGGCATCTCGTCCCCACATTCAGCGCGCTGCGGAGTCGGAGCCAGGCTTGGCGGCGCAGCTGGGCTGGCACACAACCGAGGAGCATGGACGCGTGGTGGTGCCTCCGATGGTGGTGCCCTGTTGTAACGTCACATTCCGTGGCCGCATCGGTGCGGAGAGTGTGCTGGGGGAAGCCAGCTACATTGCGCTACGAGCGGCGCCATCCTCGGAGGGGGCATACGTTGAACGGGTGGAGGTCAGTGCTGTGCACGGCATGCGGCCACATTATCCTCCTGCGACCTCACTTTTCCAAATGATTGAGGAACTGAACGTCAAATACAAATTGAATCGCAATCCACTTAGCATCAGTGGCTGGTGCTTTCCAATACCCGCTCGCACGCGCACACAAGCACACATACTCACACGCACATTCACACACGCGTACACGCACACGCACATACACAGACACACACACACACATACACCATACACACGCGCGCGCACAAGCACACACACACACACACACACGCACATTCACACACGCGCACGTGCGAACACGATCATACACACACGCACGCAGAGACGTACACACACTCACACCCAGACTTACATACACACGCGCGCACACATACGCACACACTCACTCACATAAGCGCGCACACACACTCACACACACATACACACACACGCGCACGTGTGACGTTGACAGTCCAGTTTACACTTCCACTGCTCTGTCGTGAAACTGTGGACGCAAATTGGGAGTCCTGAAGTCGCTGCTGTGCTCCGTGAAAGGTGATGGACCTGTCAGCCGATCCTCCTCGTGAATGGGTGTTTCACGCGCGACAGTGGCTCCCCCTCGAGGGCTTGACCCTCCACCCTGATGGAACGGAATGGGAAGAATGGGACATGGGCGTCAACTCTATGGGGGCGCCTTGCTCGCTCTTCATCAACAACAACACCCGCGAGACGCTTTGGTCCGCGCCGCCGGCCCCCGTCCTATCTTCCACGCCAGCCGCGGTTCCTCTGCGGATTGGAAAGACGGTGCAGCTGCGGGAAGGGACTCGGGAGCTGCGCGACACGTGGCACCTGCCCGCCCCCGACATCAGCCAGGCATCGAGAATGCGCTATCTGGACGATGTCCCCACCACCTGCAGGTCGCATGCCCCTTTATCCACCTTCTCCAGAATTCAATGTCCCATCTACCTCAACTCTCAAGCATAACCATCAACAGTTCTTTTCGCCCCTCTGAACCTCTCTGTACTCCTCTTCCCTCTTGCTGGCCCTTCGCCACTGCCTCTTAGTCGCCATTCTTTTGCTACAATATAACCTCTCTCGCTGATTCTGACGCACTCTTGACGTCCCCGCTTCGCCACCATGCCCCGAATCCCCTCTCCGCTGACTCTCTCAATACCCGCTATGTTTGATGACATTCATCATTAGCATAAACAGCCACCCCTCCCCCCCCCCCCCTTTGCTTTTGTCTCCTTTCTCCTGTGCTGGGAGAAGAACCGCCCCCCTGTTGATTCCGCTGTCGTTTGCCACCTTTGCCATTGACGCCTCCCTGGCTGTTCCATCGCCTACCCCATCTATAACTCACCTACCATTTTTTTATTTACCATCCGCGCTGCACCTCTACCCCTCTGACCCTCGACCCCCTCTACTCCTTTGCGCAGTCTCTCTGTCCCTTTTGGCACCCTTTTCTCGTGGTGTGCCCTCCCTGTGACCCACATATGACACAGGTCTGATTCTATGGCGCGACCTGCCATCCCTATCTCGCGCAGGTACTCCACCCACATGCGCCCGCGTTACCCTGTTGGCTTTGGCGGTGAGCTAGGCTTTGCGGGTCTGCGCACGTCCGTCGCGGGCTACACCTGGCCTCACGCTGTGGCGATGCACGCGCGGGGGGGCTTTCGCGAGGCAGGGGTGGAGGCGGTGGTTATGACATGGCACCTGGGCGATGTGAGGTCGAAGCTGCGCGAGCAGTACGTCCGCTTCTCCTCCTCCGTGGCTCTCGACGATTCCGCCTCCCCACGCGCTGCGGCACCGCTAACCTTCTCCGTGGTCACAGATGATGTGGTGGTGTGGAAGAGTAAAGCGCTGTCCGCCCCTGGCGAGTTCGACACTTGCAACATAGCTGTGAAGGGGGTTATGCTGCTTCGCTTGTGCGTCGAGACTCGGCACTCGGGCAGCGCGCGTGGTGTGTGGCTGGACCCCCACCTCCTCGCCGACCCGCTGCCACCTTCCATCATTGATGAGATCTCCCACCTTCCGCCGGCGTCTGACGTGCAGAGCAAAGTGCGCTTGGCGCGCAGCAAGGACGGCCATTCGATGCGCTTACTACCATCCTCCGCCGTCTTTGACGAGTCCACCGTGTGAGTGTGCCTACCCGATAGTTAACTGCTGCCCTGAATACATACGTTTCTCTGAGTACATCTGGAAGAGCTTTTCGGTACCGTTTCCAGGGCTTTATGGCTCTGAACAATATCGCATGTCATTGATTCACGTGTTACAGTCACAAAGAATATGGACACATACACTGGCTCTCTCTCTCACACACACACACACACACACACACACACACACACACACACACACACACACACACATACATACATGCATGCGCACCCACGCACGCGTACAGAAGCCACCCACCAACGCACGCACACGCAAAGAGGGAGGAAGAGAGCGAAGGGAGGGGGGTTGAGGGAATTCTATACCCCCCCCCCCCCCTTTCCCCACCCACCCACACACAGACACGCACACGCACATGCACAGCTTCCAGCTCCTGTCAGCATGGTTTATCTTCTCGACTGTTTTTTCTTTAAATGTGACCATTTGTGTTTCTGCTGATGATGATGCAGGTACGCCATCTATGTCCACGCAGTAAACGACAAAGCCGCAAACGGGCTGAAGGCCAGCGTGCTGGTCCGTCTGGAGGGCTACCACGAGTTCGCGCCACAGCGGCTGCAGGCCAACAGCCCATGGCTGGACGCACTAAAGGGTGGGCAGCTGCTTCGCGCCGGTGGGCGCGTTGGGGGCACAGTGGCCACCGCTGACGTGGGCCACCTGACAACGCTCCACCTCCGTGGGCCCAAGAAGTTACTCCGTGCTGTCAGTCTGGTGGAGGTGGTGCGGAGTGACAGTGGGGAGGTGGTGTTCTTCGCGTTAGGCGCCAGCAAACGGGCAGCGTCTTTGCTTGCCAATGACGGGGAGGTGACACTAACACGCGAGCCGCTTCACTCGCCTCTTTACAGGTCGACCACAGCCACTCTCCTCCCTCACCCAACCACCACAGTATCTCATCTTCGAGCTGAAAATGTTGAACTACTTTATTTGGTTGTGTGGTGTCGATTGAGTGGTGTCCGGTGTGCTGAGGTGCGGTGTGCGGCGGTTGGTGTAGGGTGGTGCTTCACACGAGCTTAGGGAAGGACAAGCCATTCGGTGCGGAGGTGGAGGTGAGCGGCACGCGGGTGGAGAAGGACCCGGTGTATCACAACACGATGCAGGAGCGCCGCGACGCAGTGCGGTGGGCGGGGCAGCTGCACGAGCAGCATCGCACAGCGGCGGTCATCCTTAGCGCGGGCTCAACCGCGCTCACAAACATTCTCAAACTCTCCGTCCGAATGGACACCCATAGTGCCGCCTCCAAGGCACGCCCTACCCACTGTCCACTGCCCCTGCATCTTGTGACGTGGCTGGGGTGGGTAATATCACGCCTGGCGGCGGGTGATGTGCGCAGGTGGAGTGGCGGCTGCTCTCAGCGGAGGTCGTCCACCTCGGCTCCGCACGCACCGCACTCTTCGACTTCTCCACCCACCTCGGTGCCGAGGCGGGCAGCGTCACGCGCGCCACCGCAAATGTCAGCCTTGCTGCCACCCAGCGGGTCACCATCATAACCAGCAAGCTGAGAGGGTGCGCTTTCAACGGCTGTCGCGCCCTTGCCTGCTCCCGTTTTCACCGCCGATAGTCTTCACCGCCCACATCGGCCTTCCCTACGTCCCTTACCATATGAGTTGCTGTCCAGTCTGTCAGTTTGTTGGTGGGCGGGTGTGACTGTGTGCGTTTCTCACATAAGGGCGGGCACGGACGCGGCAGTGAAGCTCTCACTGTATGGAAAGGCCGGGCGCTTGCTTGATCAGGAGCTGGCCACCACCAAGCAGGTGAGGTGCTCAGCGACTCGTCATTATAGAGAGCACTCGCCTTTCCGCGTGCGTGTCTGTGCCTGCAATTTGTTGTGTGCGTCCGTAGCGTTGTCTGTTTTGATTCTCTTTGTTTTGTTTTGTTTTGTTTTGTTTTGTTTTGTTTTGTTTTGTTTTGTTTTGTTTTGTTTTGTTTTGTTTTGTTTTGTTTTGTTTTGTTTTGTTTTGTTTTGTTTTGTTTTGTTTTGTTTTGTTTTGTTTTGTTTTGTTTTGTTTTGTTTTGTTTTGTTTTGTTTTGTTTTGTTTTGTTTTGTTTTGTTTTGTTTTGTTTTGTTTTGTTTTGTTTTGTTTTGTTTTGTTTTGTTTTGTTTTGTTTTGTTTTGTTTTGTTTTGTTTTGTTTCATCAGTTATGTTGTTTTTTTGGTTTTTTTTCTTGGTTTCTTCCGTTCTGTTTCATTGCTGATATGTGATTTGGTGTCGACGATTAATGATTTTTTGGTGATGAACGGTTAAAGTTTTTTCCGTTTGTTGCCATTTGTTTTGTCTGTTCATTTCTGTTAATTCGTCTGTCCGACCGTTTCAGTCATATTAATTACAAAACTATTTTTAGTATTTGCAACAGCGTCAAAGGACGAAGCAAGCAGCTACAACACCTCAACCACTCCGAGAACGGAAGCACGCAATCGCATCCGCACAGCCGCCCTGCACAGTAACCAACATGTATGACCTAAGAGTACTGTGAGGAGTAGTAAACACGCGCTGATGGAGCTCCGTTCGTTTATTCGTTCGTGCGTTTATTGGATGTACTGTTCGGTCGTTGATTTGACTATTGTTTTGTGTTTGTTTGTCCCCAAACGATATAGCTCGATCGTTCACTCGCGCGCGTGCGCGTGTGTGTGTTTGAATGTGTGTGTGTGTGCGTGTGTGTGTGTGTGTGTGTGTGTGCGTGTGAGTGAGAGAGAGAGAGAGATAGAGTGTGTGTGTGTGTGTGTGTGTGTGTGTGTGTGTGTGAGTGACATTAGGAGTCACTTAGTCTGTCTTTGTGGAGCAATGTCTCCCAGCATATGAAGTTGAAATTAGCAACTGACCTATATTGGGGTACTGCTCGCGCTGGATATGCATCAGGCGATGGAGGCGGGCTGCGCTGATGTGTTTTTCATCAAGGCTCCATCGCTGGGTGAGCTCTACAAGCTGAAGGTGTCGCATGACGGCGACGGTCTTGGCGCAGACTGGCACCCCGCCATGTTCGAGGTGCGCGTCTGGCTGATGCCAACCGCCAACTGCCAGCCGCCTGGGCGTCTGATCCGTCAGCCTCGCAATTCGATTTGAAAGGCATTCCTATGGTACACCAGTGACTCGCTGATGGCGCGCAGGTGTCCGACCTCTCCACGGGACGAAGCTACGTTCTGCCCTGCGACAAGTGGATCACCGCCAGCAAGCCAACCGAGCTGTTTGTGCCTGGACACAACCAGAAGATTGAGCTGACGCAGTACCACTGCGTGCTTTGGCTCGAGGTTAGCCCCCCTCTGCTGCGCTATCTTGCCTGGAATGGAAACGGATGCCTCAAAGAGTGTGGGAGTCGCACGGCGTGAGGGGCCGGTGCTGCAGAGTTTGCTGACTGCTGGCGGTTGGCAGAGTCCAACGGGGGCCCTGATGGACGCCGCTGAGGCGGCGGAGGTCATTGGCGCGGACACCGGCGGCAGCACGGGGTACCACGATCTCATCTCGGCCACCATCGACTGGGACGTGGATGACCAGTACATGGACACAGTACAGGCACAGCCCCCGATTCCTCTGCTCACCCCATCCCATCTCAGCCTGTGCCGGTTGTTTTTCTGTGCCGAAACTGACAATAATTAAACACAGTAAACAATAGAAGCTTAGGGGAAGTGGTGTGGTTAGATATAACGTGGTGCGAAGCACTGCGGTGTGGTGTGTGTGTGTGATGTTCTGTTCCACAATGGCATGTATTGTCATGTGGCATCGTCGGATATGATGCAGTGTAGTGTGATACGTTGGAGTCTACTCCGAGGCGGTGCGATGCTATGTGACGTCATGTGATGTGATGTGATGTGATGTGGTGTGATATCATTAGGATCGATGCGCCGTGACGTTGAGTTATGCGGTGTTTTGTATTGTCAACCTCATCGGACGCGATTTAGAGTGATGTGATACGATGTCACGGGATGTGCTGTCACAGGGTCGATGCAATGTGGTGTGATGTAAAGTGGCATCATTGGATGCGATGCAGTGTGTTGTGGAGCGGTTCAACAATGTTGGGTGTGGCTTGATGAGATGTGATGTGATGTTATTTATCTTAATTGATGTGGCGTGGGAAGGGAATATGGTGTAATGTGGACTGATGTGGTAGCGTGATAATGCGGTGATGTGTGATGTAATATAGCTTGGTTTCAGCGATGTGGTGTGATATCATGCGGTGTGGCGTGGTGTGGTGTGGTGTGGTATGGTTACGTGCAGCGTTGTGTGTATATGAGATGTGATGCGGTATTGCGTTGTGATGTGAAGGGGTGTCGTTTGGTGTGTTGCGGTGTGGTGTTCCTGTCTGGCTCCGTGTGATGTGATTAGGCATGGTGTAATATGATATGATGTGGTATGTATATCCTACGTTGTTATGATGTGATGTGATATCATGCGTGGTCGGGTGTTGTGAGGCGATGAGATGTGACATGGCGTGGTATGGTGTGCTGTGCTACGGTGTGCTGTGGTGTGATGTGGTATGATATGATGCAGTTTGAGTTGATGTCATGTGCTTTGCTACGATGTGGCGTGATGTGGTATGTTCTGGTGGTGGCAGGCCAGCGCGGCAGGGGAGACAGCAACATCAAGACATAGTAGGAGCGGGGAGGCTGTGTACCGCATAACAGTGGCCAGTGTGCATTGCTACTGCCCGCTGCCACGCGATGCACATCCCCCGGCTCTCCATGCCACTCTGCACGGCTGGAAGGGCACCGCTGGGCCGTTTGAGCTCAGTGGCAGCAACTTCCTCACCCCAGACGTCGCCCCCTTCCCAGCGGAAGGCTCGATGGACACCTTTCAGGTAAAGCTGCTGACGCTATTTGCTCTCGCCCTGTGTCTCTTGTGCTGTTCACTCGTATTTTTGTTGATGCTACCGCGGCCTCTTCAAAGAGAGAGCGAGCTGATTGTCAGTGGGCTGGCCTATCTAGGTTGTGGGACAGGATGTGGGGCAGCTGATGCGAGTGGAGCTGGAGAACGATGGGATGTGGGGGGTTCAGCTGTCGCGTGTGAGCGTGCGCGAGGTACAGGGGTCGCATGCCGACGGGGCCGCTCCACCCGCCCAGGCTGGCGAGTTCAGCGGTCACCAGCAATGGCTGGGTCTGCAGCCTGTGAGCAGCAGCGAAGCGGCCGCCACCAACTTCCTCAGGCTGGTGCCCATCGGCTGTGGAGTGTTCACCGTGCAAGGTGCGCCGCGAGTGTGGCACTGCGTCAATTATTAATTGCTGTATCCATTTGTGCCCGCTGGCCCACGATTCGTTCCAGCCGCTGCTCTCAATGTTTGCCATCATCATTCATCTATCTGTGTTGTTTATAACACAGCGACTCTGGATGAAATAGGAATTCCGTCTATCGTCTGTCACTTGGCATCGACTTTGCTTGTCGACTTTGCTCCGTCATTCTGTCTTGCTGCGAGCTCCAATACCACCTCCCAGTCGGCCTGGCTGGTGCTGTTTGCTGTTCGCGACGCTTCACGACCCTAGAGTGCTGTGTCGATAGCTGGTGCTCGTGACCGAGTCGGTGCTAAGGATCATTGACGTCGCACTGTCAGTGTATATTGGTAGTACTCACGCTGACTAAGGCTATATTTCCTTCTCATTGTCTTCTGCTCGTGTTTTTTTTTCTGAAAACAAGTCTTTCATTCACATCGAAACGTTACTTCACATAACTGTCCCAACGCAAAGCCGAATATTCATTTTCTGTTTGTCGGTGAGAGTCGTTTTGATGAATAGTGCGTTCTGATGATGAGTGCGAGTCATTTGATACTAAAAGGAGTTTCATGGTAAAGCCCTTCGGTATGTTGCCTGTCCTGCTGTCCTTCTGTCCTGTATCACCGCTCTCAGCACGATACATCTTCCTGGAACGACGCAGGGATGACTCGATATCCATAGCGCAGCCACAAATAGGTATCACTGGTTTCACAAATGAAGGAAACTGCAAGGAAGCACTGTCATTCAGGGGATGCTGCGAAGCCTCGTCGCGATCGCGACGATCACTGACAGCAATGCAAACAGCTCCCTAGTAATCAAAGCAGCGTTGTGCTGCATAGAGAAGAACTGCTGCATGTTGGTTCGCTGTTGACTGAGAACCGCGCTTGTATTGATGGGTAAACGCTCAGGGACGGACGTCGGAGCGGTGGGAGCCCTGCGCCTGCGGCACGACTCTCCTGGAACTCATGCAGGATGGCGGCTTCGCGCTGCGGAGGTCTTTCATGCGGGCAGCAAGCAGATGTACAGTTTGGACGCATCGCAGGCAAACGAAGAAGCGGAGGGCGGAGGGTGGCTGCCGTGGGAGCGCACCCTGGGGGGCGCTCGTCCGGGGATCGCCCTCCCACCGCCGCTGACCACCCGCACCGCTCCCTTGGGCAGTCCATCACCCCGCCGCTCTTGGCATGATGAAGAAGGGGATGAGCTCGGCGAGGAGGCAGGTGAGAGCAATCCTTTCACGGAGCTGGGAGCAGCGTTCAAAAAGAGGGGGAGTGAAGTGCCGGAGCTTTTGAGGCAAGTGACTGTTGTCTTGGCGCTCGTGCCGCGTGCAGGACTTGCCTTTGCTGAAAATATGATGCTATATGTCCATATGCTTATAGCACGTGATGTGGGTTATATGTTCCAAGTCCTGAGTAAAAACGGCCGTGCATGTTGAGTGCCTGAGCTACTCCTGTGCTGCCTCCCTGCATATGTCTCTGGTAGACGGCTGCTGAATTTATATGGAAGAGACATGTGGAAATACATGCACATCAAATAGAATCATGAAATAGCTGATTATAGTCTGTCGTCAACATTTTATGCAACCGCCCAACCCCTAAACTTGGCAAACTAATGACTCAGTAGCCGCTGCTGATGCTGCGGGCATGTTTGTGGGGCGCAACAGACACTATGATACAGATGTGGACGGGAAGCTGAGCCGGCAGGACCTACGCGCCATCGTGACGGACCTAAAGCCGCACTGGCCTCAGCATAAGGTTGGAGCTCATGCACACGACCCCCTGCCCCCCCCGACAGTTGGCGCAGTAGAGATGCGTCCGGTGGAGGTGTGTCTGACGATGATGGTCTGGGTTGGGGCGGGGCGCAGGTGGAGTATCTGGTGGGGATGGTGGACCTGGGGACGGGCAAGAAGGTGGGGATAGCTGAGGTGGAGACGATGGTGAAGGAGTGCAGGGAGAGTCACGAGGCGGCAGAGAGCTTCAGACGGCAGTTAGGTCAGGTTGGGGCGGCGTCGGTGGGTAGGTTAGCGGAAGAGGAGGGTGTAGTGGAAGAGCAGCGTGCGCTGAGCGAAATGGCGGACGAGGTGTGCGACACAGAGGAGGGGTACGAGCGCGCCAGGGCGGTGTTTTCCACTTTGGACCCCGACGGCAGCGGCCACCTCGCTATCCGCGAGCAGATGAGCGCTGTGCGCAGCCTGATGCCTAACCCCACGGACCGAAGCCTCCGCTTTGCACTCGCCATGTTTCAAACATCTGACACTACACGGTGAGCCCCTCTCCGCACCTCTTCCCCATGCCCACACCACCTCCCACTCTTCTCATTCATAGCATTTAATTGGTTCTATCAGTGTCAGCGATGCAACCTCCTTGCTCGTTCTGCCGAGTTTGCGTTATGCCCCTCTGTCTACTTTGCTCAGTGCTGTGACGGCGTCTGTATGATATACTTTGCCCTTTGCTCAGTGCGTGCTGTGTCGTGCGCGGTTGTGTTTTGTTTGGTTGCAGTGGCGGCCGTCTGTGTCTGGAGGAGCTACAGGAGCTGCTGGCACCATTCAGCAGTCAGATCGTTGAGAGTTCACGCATTGGGAAGACGAATCAGCTGCAGGTGCGTCAGGCCTGGGTGGCGAAGTGTATGTTGAATGTGTTGAGCATCCTGCCAACAACGGTTTTTCTTGCTGCCATCCGCAGGTTGCAGGTGCGTTCGGTGGGGAGTCCATATTCACGGAAGTGAGCGACGTGGTGAAGGACAACCCAAATCTTCTGGAAGAGGTCACGAGGTACGGTCAGGCTCCTTCCCGGCCCCTGCTTCAGCTGTACTACAGCCAAAAAGCATCTCTCCCTTTTGCCACATCCAGCGTCCGTTCTGCCAGATTGACAAGGTGTACACTGTGACGTGTTGGCTGTGCAGTGCTGCGGTGCCCCCTGCAACAGATAGCTCCCTCCACTCCCCCGACGAGCTTGTCTCCATTACGTCCGCGCTGATGAAGGGATGGCCGCCGAGCCGAGTGGACCACTTTGTGAGCATGCTGACCGCGGGGAGCGATGAGCCCCTGAGCCTGGATGATGTCAAGCAGCGGCTCCCGGGAGCGCACCAGGCGCAGAAAGCCGCTGGCGCTCTACAGCACCTCGCAGCCCAGCGAGAGCACGAGCCGGAGCAGCAGCAGAAAAAGCAGGGCCCACTTGCTAGCGGGGCCCCCGAATACATGGGAGGCGACGGCATTTTGGAGGCAAGTGGCTCACCGCGATTGCCACAATGCAATTCAAGCATCCCCCCGACCGTCGGCCGGACCCACCAACTGCGCCGCAGTCTGGTCATTGACGGCCGTTTCGTGCGCGCAGCTGGGGCGGTAGAAAATCTGGGAAACATGTAGGAAGCGTCTGACAGTCTTCGGTGACAGTATTTGGAACGAAGGGAAGGGGGGGGTATATTGGCGGAAACGACTTCTGTTGTGTATTTGATGGGAGCCGTGTGGAAGGGGTTTTGTGATTCTGAGTCTATGGTTTTTTGTGTGTGTGTATGTGTGTGTATGTGTGTGTGTGTGTGTGTGTGTGTGTGTGTGTGCGTGCGTGTATTAGTGAGGTGGTTGACTATGGGGGAAGGCGACTGAGGCAAGGCCATCGTGACATTCCTTTTGTCGTTATGGTTGTTTGGTTAGGTGAGGTAGAGGTGTGTATGTGTGTGCGTCTGTGTGTGTGTGTGTGTGCGTGTGTGTTTGTGTGTGTGTGTGTCAGAGGGTAGTGTGGTGGTGGTGGGGCTTACAAACGTTATCTTACCTAGTGTATGTTGTTGGGAAGGGAAGATAAAAAATCCGTTTATAGACGCTGGATGGATTTGAGTTCGTGTGTGTGACGGGGCAGGGAGGGGGGGGGGGGGGGGGGGGGGGGGGGGGGGGGGGGGGGGGGGGGGGGGCAGGAGTGTCGTCCCTGGGCCAAGGGAGAGCGGAGTGTCGTGGATTATGACCACCTGTATTTGGCTTTTAAACTGCCCCCATCAGATTCTTGCCGATCACATCCGGACGCCAAAAGGTGCGCAGGCCGTGACGTCGGCCTGGGCAGTCGGCGAGACAGAGGTCACAGCAGAGGCGGCCACGCGTGGCACCGCCCGCCTGAAATCTGATCGCCTCGCGGACGTTTTTCGAGCCGTGCCAGCGCTGCAGGCGCGTCGAACCGCATTACAGGCTGTCTTTACCACCTCGACACTACTGTTAGTCGCATTCATAACATCATACTGCACCCTTGCTTCACGTAGATGCCGGGCTCAGTTGGGCCGGAGCAATTTCAGTTTGTTTTGGCGTACCTAAACGCCGTCGACCCGTCGACGGATGGCGATCCTTCGGGAGGAAAGTTGTTGGAGGCGATTCGCCCATTCGACAGTGGAGCTCCTCATGTAAGGCACTACGCGCCGCAACTACTGACAACACGCGTTTGGAATAGGTGCACATTATGGGCGGAATGGACGGACGCATGCGAAGGGTTTGGTTTTGAAACGTGCGTTCGTGGCTTGGGTTTTGTTTTGTGGGCGACAGGAGGAGGCGCCCGTGGTCGGTAATCTTTACTCCCGCCTCCTGACCGCCGCGAAGGCCGACCCACATCGCTTCTCCACGCTCTGGGCCACCGCTGGCAGCGCCTCAACCAGTCGAGCACCGCAGCAGGCAGACAACACCCGTTTGGTGGAGCTTGCCAAGGAGCTCGAGGTATGGCTGTGAAACTGCGGGGTAGAAAAAAGAGTCACTGACGGACTATTCCTGATACATCACAGTTGGATGCGTACCAAAGTGTCTTTGTCATGGTTAGGAGCTGCTGATCTGAGGTTTGCCACTGGTTTGCTGCATGTGCAGCCGCAAATGATGAGCCAGGCAGGCGCGCAATCCCACTTTGCGACAATGTTGGGACTGACGCCAAACTCGCCCATCGTCGATGAAGACTCATTCAAGCAGCACATCAAGGCGGGTCGGGAGGCGCACAAGAGGGTGAGTGGCAATGGTGTTTTCTGTCGTCACGCCAGTGTATATTGCACATGTTGAGCACATCTCGTGTCAAGTTCCGTGTCATGGTGTGTCTTTTGCAAGGTGTCTGCACGTGTGATACGTTCGCGTGTCGTGTCCTGTCCGGTCGTGTCATGTTATGTCTTTTACGGCATGCCATGTCATATCATGCCATGCGGCGCTGTACGATATTGCACCGTGGTACACTATTTCATGCCATGTCGCATACTCACGCATCATCGGTGCCTCCCCCATCTTGCACCCAGGCAGCTGCAGCATGGCGACAGCTGGAGCAGGGAGACGACGAGATGTGTGTCTCTCTTAGCGTAGAGTATGCCGGCGATGTTGCCCAAGTGCTAAGCCGAGTAGGAAGAGAACTGGAAGGGGCACAAGCCAAAGAGGCCTTCCAGGCAAGTGCAGCCTTTTAATCAATCAGCAGGGTTCAATCAGCAGCTGCATCTGCTTCTCCCTCGACTTCAGTTGCTCTACTTTGTTCTGATGGTATGGCTATGCAACCGGTAACTGCAGGAGTATGATACCGACGGTAGCGGCTACCTCGACCAGGCAGAGCTGTGTAGTGTGGTGCAACGCATCGATCCAGACGTTACACCCGACGAGCTGCGCTTCCTGCTGGCATTTGCAGTGCAGGCAGACGTAGACAGGTGAGCAAGTGTGCTGAGTGAAAGCTGCCAGCATCCACCCCCAGTGGATTCGTGCCGGTAATCTACGCATAAAGGGCTCATTTGTTCTGCCGTTGCTGCGTGTCTGACACGCGTGCACCCATTATGCGACAGGGATGGGCGTCTGTCTCTACGGGAGGCACAGTCCATGCTGTCCCCGTTTGCGAAAGTGCTGGGTGCAGGTACTGCCGGCAAAGGTAGTGATGAGGGTGACGAAAGTGATGATGCTTCGGTAGCTGTGAGCGGTGGAGTTGCTGCTGCGGCAGGTGCTGCTGCCGCCGTTGGCGCTGGTGGTGCCGCTACTGGTGATGATGATGACGGTGATGGAAGTGGCAGCAGTGATGGCATCCCAGATGAGGATAGCGATGACGATGATTCTAGTTTTGGCGGTGGTGGATTGGGCACTGAGACTGGGGGAGGCAACACTGATCTCATGCCGAGCGCAACTGACGATGAGAGTAGTGTTGAGAGTGGGACGAGGAGCGAAGCCCATGGTGCCGTCTCTAACGATGGGGACGTGGGTAGTGATAATGGAAGACACCATAGTGGTCAGATGGACCGCAAGGCGAAGGACGATGGAATCAGTGAGAGAGGGAGCGGGACTTTGGATGATGATGATGACGAAGTCGATGATCGTCCAAGAGTTGATGATGCAAGGGGTGCTCCTGCCAGTGATGGCGGTGGTGAGAGCAGTGGAAGTGAGGGAGAAAGAGACGATCAGATGGAGAGCAGGGCAGGGGATGGTGGTCATGGTAACGGGCAGGGCGAGCGCGATCGTGTGGGTTCTGTTGCTTCTCATAGTCACGATGGTGACGGTGACGACGGCAGTAGCGACCATGGTGACGGTAGCAATAGTGGTGATGGAGGTGGTGGTACCGGTGGCGGGAGCAGTGACGCTAGGAGAGACAACGGTGCTGAGGTAGGAAGCACTGCGGAGGACGGCAGTGATTCTGACAATGGGCAGATGCTCAGTATGTTTGGCGGTGGGCAGGGCACAAAGGTGGAGGATGACGTCAGTGGCGCTGATGACGCGCGAGCGAGCGAGCTTTCCGGTTCAACTGCTATTGGTGATGACGATACCGACGACCACGGCGAGGGTGATGACGAGATCGAACATGGTGGTGGTGGTGGTGGAGGTGGTGGTGGGGAAAGTGAGAGTGAGGGAGGCAAGCCGTCAGAGGCACGACGCGCAGCGGAGGACGACAGTGATTCTGACGATGGGCAGATGTTTAGCATGTTCGGTGGTGGACAGCGCTCCAGGGTGCCTTCTAGTTCCGGTGGAAGATAGGGCAAAATGTTTGGTTCATTTGAAAAGCTCGATAACCCCAGCTGTGCAATTATATTATTATATCAGTCAGCCCGTGAATTATGAAGAGGCCACAGGAACGACATCAAGAGTGTGGCGTTGTTGCGTATTATAAGCAGCCCAGTGGGCACAGTGCGAAGTCAGATTTATTCACATATTGATGAGGTCGTTTTTCAGAGAGCGTCGAGCCAGGATGGTGTGGCGTGCCGAGGAATCACGAACGGCGCACGCAGGCAGGAGCAGCCCTATAATCTGCACCGAAAAAAGCAATGCGCATACCGAGCTTCGTCGGGGCTGTAATAAACTAAAGACGTCGATGTCATTGTTACGCAGTCCACGTGCAATGGGCAGCGGCAAAAATCCGTGTGTTGCAAATTCGTGGTTGTTTCTCAATTTATGCGTATACGTGTCCAAAAGATTAGTTTTACGCGCACGCTGCGACGGATAGTGGTCGAAGTAGCTAAATGACGATTGTCACTAAGCACAAAAAGTATGGCACATGAAGACTTCGGCAATAAATCCATTTAAACCCTCGCCCCCCCCCCTCTCCCCTCTACCATCACGACACCACTCGACTGTCACCCCCCCCCCCCCCCAAAAAAAACTCATATGCCCACGCGTATGGTAGACGCCGACGAAGGCAACTCCTTTGACCCACTCACCTCTTACCCCGCCACCCTCCCGGAGGACCTCCCACCCTCCTCGATCAGACCCTCCGCTCACAAACCGTTCGTTGGACTACATTGGACTACTAGAGTCCATATTTATTGGACACACCAACGCCCGACGTCATTACACCCCGATGAAAATTATCCGGATTGGCGACTATAAACAATGCACCGGCAATAACCTATCCCATACCGCACGACTCATGCGCAGCAAATACATCCCTTTCGCCCGTGCCCTCCAACACCAGTGGCCCGGCACCGAAGTGGAAGTCCTCCCCATGGTCATGAGTCGCACCGACACCCCGCACACATCCACGATCGCCAGCATCGCATCGCTCATTACTACCCCACGCACCGACCCCCTCATATAAAGTAATCCTGGAATCACGCATGAAACCCAACCGCATCCACGATAGAAAGTAATCGTGGAATCACGCTGGGAAACCACCCGACCTCCACTTTGCCCAATGGTTGCACCACCACCTCCTCATTTACCGACTCAAAACACGCAAGGCTTCCTTCCAGACCTCCTGCCCACACAAACGCACCCACTACTCACCGGATGCCGCTCACAGGCGGCACATCGTCGCCCGGGGGGAGTGAAACACCCCAACATTCTACGGAGAGGACGGATTAAGGCGAAGACGGTCTAGCTCCAACCATTTGGTTTCCCAGTTGGCTTAGTTGGGAGGGCCCAGAGACAGCAGCCGGCGGCAGCCGATACATGTTGTAAACAATGTCAATTTCATCATGATACTTATTGATCTTCTTGACTAGAGCATGATTTTTATTAGTATATTGTTACAACGAATGTTCAGATTAAGTGTGGGATCTTGACAAACTGTCAACTGGACACGACGAGCTACCCAGTCCGGAAGGGAAGAACGCACTGCTCATTCTAAAGGGCGTCGACACAATCATCCTCAGTTTCTTAGGCAACGGCAGAGCCCCACAAGGGCGGATTTGCCATCATCATCGCCAAATACTAGAAACATGCTTGCTACACATTAGAATATTCTGCTCTAATTGTGGCGCATCGGCCCTTGCAATTTACTTCCGTTTTTCGCTCAACATTCAACAGTTCCAGCCTCTATCTGCATCACACACACACACGCACACGCACACACACACACACACACACACACACACACACACACACACACACACACACACACACACACACACACACACAAACGCGCGTTTCGGTACGTAGTTTCAATACTAGTCATGTATGTATACCCAGTATATTTGTCATCGTAGATGGATTCACAGTTGTGCGCATGCACCTTTATACACATTGCGATTGGCGGGTTTGACATTGACATCCGCGTAGTGCCTAAAATTGATAGCGACTCCACGCGGAAGTGAATTTGCCTCGCATGTATTACATTGCTTTGGGCACCCCGGTCTCAGATGAGTCACGTTTTAAAGTGACAAAACGGAGCAATGATAATGAGCGAACTAACACGGTATGCCAAATCGTTAGCATTTTAGGCCGTTCCGATTAAGTGTTTTGTTACAGATACCGATACCTAGAGGGAAACAGAGGGGGGGGGGGTCATTCTGTATTTGTGTTTCAACATATTTGTATGCGCGCACTTTGGCAGTACATGACCCTGCTGAAGGTTTAGGGTAAACTATTTAGGGTGACCTTAAAACCTAAACCCTAGGCTCACTGCGAGGAGAAGTTGGAGACTCTCGATAGGGAGGTAGCCTTGCGCAGTAGGTCAAAGCTTAGTCAGCAACTACATGCGACATTGACTTTTGGCAGCTCGGCAACACCATCACACCTTTGATGTCTACATGGAGGGGTGGCTGCTAGGGCCGCCTTATGGTTGGGATTCTATGATGGTGCATGTGTTCTCTTCATAGCTCTAAAATGTGCCCCATCCCTTCTCCATTTTATGCTTGCCTATGGCAAGTTGCACCATCGTGCACACAGCTATGCATTGTTTAAGAAGAAGAAGTTGTGGGAGGGATGATTTTATTGAACTAGCCATGAGCCCAATACTGCTAAGGTGCTAGACGATCCATACAAATAAAGTTTAAAGGGGGGGGGGGATCTAAAACAACACACTTAATCGGAACAGCCTTACTGCCATCTTCTCACCATAATTGCAATACTCGACACCACAGCATAGCAGTATATGTGACACATCATTCATCCCGAGGCCGCGGAATGCACTGATGGGGCAGTGGCAACGCCAGAATAGTTCGAGGCGCATCCGATCGGCGCTGACTTTTGCATCCCCTCCCCCACGGTTCATAGTTGGAACAATGGTCGGCATCCGATTTCCAGCCCACTGAAGAGTTTTCTTACGGCTGTCGGACATATGGATGAGTGTTGGGTAATCCCTCTTGATATTCAGTGCTCCATATGGTAGGGAAACCCAAGTGCGCCAGAATCAGAAACGCCTGTTCGTGCCTCGCCACCCCCCTGACACCTTATTCCTTACCGACAAGACTGCACTCTTCGTCTCAACAAGTCCGCCACGTAATGACTGGCACGCATTACATTACCTGCCACATACGTGTACCGCCTAACAGAAATTTGAATCACCACATGTGAGTCTAGGCTGGCTGCTGTCTTCGGCCCCTTCGCGTCATGACTGCATCTCAACATGCAATCCTACAATAACACCACACTGCCTTCTCATTGGATGTTTCGCAGAATGTAATTGCCCGCGCCCCCGGGTAAGATTAAGGAACATATCTGACTACCAGTAATGCGAACACATGCAGGGACGGACGGGTGCAGACAATATGCACTCTCTCGCGTCAATGTGCGTGTGGCTTCGTGCGGGAATGAGCTTTCGGTGGATCGGAAAGATACGTATTCTAAAAACAGGGGTGCCTGGGTGCAAATGATGAGGAGTTGCAAAGCATACATAATAATGAGCTGGCAGCCGAGCAGTCTCGGAGCTTTTCTTTAAAGCACGCAGAGGATTGCGAAGGGGTGTCAAAAGAATGGGATTGCAAAGCAAGGGTAGCAACAAAAAACGGCTGTCTCGGTCCAACTTGCATGAGTGCACACCGTGGTAGGTGCACCCGCCAAAAGGCGGCGGTCGCACACATCCAGGAATCAACTAAGAGGTATAAAGAACATCCTCCCAGGGGTGCCTGTAAAGAGGCTCCTTCAGACGCTTCTGATCCAATGAATGGCCTGTACCATGCGTGCCACAGTCACACCAATCAGTTTCAAAACACTGAGAACCCTTAGCTTGCGAGAAAGCGGCGAAGGGAGGGCCAATTCCCAGGAGGAAAGTGGCGAGGGTGAGGCGAAGCTAAGCCGGACGCTGCTGTGTGGTTGTACTCATTCCATGCAGATGGGCTTGCTTACCAATGAGACCGATAGAGCGTGCCAGGACAAAGAGGCCGTTCAGGTAGCCGATGCTGATGATGTCCTTGATATCATCCTACGCAGCCGGCGGCAAATGACACGAGTCCCCGTCAATCAAAGCGACGGCTCTGAAGATACTTAAAGATCACAATTGTGGCGTGGTGCGAGGGGGCCTACGTCGGTAAATTGGCCACATGAGGAAAGTAGGTCGAGGAAGAGCGCGCCGATGCAGCCGTCCACGTTCAACACCTATCGACAAAACAGAGGAACGGGGAGGAGGGTTAACAAGAATACCACAAGGCTTTGCGGATACCATGCGCCGTCATGCAGCTAATAAGATGAAACGGGATTAAGGCGGACCAGGTTGGCGCTCTTCTGCAGAGTGTACTCCTCGACCTGCACCGCAAAATCGAGGTGCGGAGTGCTGGGGAATTTCTGCAAGACAGAGCGAGGCAGGGGGGTCGGTGGGTTGTTAGTACGCACTGACGCCGAGTGTCACAATCGCACCCACCACTCTTTCAGGGCTTTAGGGCGGGAGGCACACCTCGCTGGCATACTTCTGCAGCAGCTCCACCCGTTTGTCGCGATTGTCCTTATTCTTGATGCGGTGCCCGATGCCAGCCACACGCAGACCCTTTTTCTTCATTCCCTCCACAAACTCATCCGCTGCAAGGCCCTGTCCGTCGAGATGCCAACACGCCTTACATCTCAGAAAACAGAAAAAAATCGAACAGCCCTTTTCAGAGCAGTTTTTCCTATAAGTGAAAGCAGCGGCGGCATGCCGGTGGAATGGCACTCTACCTGAGAGACCGCCTCGCGAAAGTAACGCGCAGCATCATCAATGGCACCACCAAAACGAGGACCTGACCCAGATGAGGCAAGTATTAGCGTAAAGTGGCGCAATTACATTCGGCCAAAAAATGATAGAAAATAATGGATGTTGGTAAAGGACTTGTAGCCCACCAATGGTGAGGAGACCGCTGCAGAGGGAAGAAACGAGGTCTTTGCCCGCACGGGAGGCAACGATGGCATTGTGAGCGCCAGAAACGCATGGACCGTGGTCTGCACACATCATGATACACCTGCGCAGACAGAGCAGCACCGTCAGCACGAATTCCTGCGTACTATTTGTTCGACATGGTATATGCCAATCATCAACCACGAAATTGTCATATTGCGCACTGAATGATGAGTTCCGCATGAGTGCGGGAGGTCGACTTACAGTTCGATGAACTTGGTGGCGTACTTTGGTAGCTGGCGCTTGAACCACAGCAGGGAGATCACCTAATGCGATATGGTCAAATCAGTATGGAGCACGCGGAATTTGATGTGGGATAATGGGTGGAATGCAGGCGTTTATCGAGGGTAGCTCACGTCACCGATGGAGTAGTCCTTCTCGATCAGCTCGCTCATACCGACGGGGCCGTAATGGGGCTCCTCGCCGCGGTCATCTGAGATGGTCGAGACGATGTGAGTGGGAGTGCGGACAATGCCCTTCGCAATCGCGACAGACAGGTCCATGGGCACCATCGGCGGCGCGGGCTCGTCTTGGGGTGTGATGGAATGGGTCTGAACCAGCTGCTCGTAAGCTTTCTGTGAAATGTTACAACACAAGATCAGAATACAGGGAAACAAAAACGACATTTCTATGCGTATCGCTGGAAATTAAAAAATAAAGGTGGGCTACCTTGACCATAAACTCAAAACCTTCAAATGAGTCCGGCACCATCGCTCCGGCGGCCCTACAAAGGCACAACCCCCAGCCCACACCTCAGAATCGAGGCTGATGACAGACTCGTTCCTCTCCATTACTGGTGGGGTGAACTTTTCTTTGACTGCCGCGCACCGAAGGGCGGCGTTCTTCTCTTGGGCTGAATCCATCTTGCCTCCGCTCTTTGCGCCCTAATGGCATGTTAAGTGTGTCATCAGACAAGAGCCACACGATAGGGCAGAAGTGGTCATAGGATTAATTGAGCATTACACACTCGGCCACTGGACGCACCGCATGTCCAAACTGAACCTCGCTCTTGAATAGAGTGGCGCAAGTGCCGCTGACCCAGGCGACGACGGGCTTGGTGACTTGCTTTTTCTGCAGCGCCTCCACCAAAGTGTACTCGTCGAGACCGCCGAGCTCTCCCAGCACCACAATCAGCTTTATCTGCGGTATCTGCTGGTAGCGGATGCAATGATCAGAGAGCGTGGAGCCCGGAAGCGAGTCGCCTCCGATGGCTATCCCTTCGTAGATGCCATCGGTGGTGCGCGAGATAACGCTGTACATCTCGTTGGACATGCCGCCAGACTTGGACACAAAGCCCACGCTGCCTGCAGGTTGGACAGTTAGGTGAGGACTGCCAGGAAGTCCACGATAGATGTACGTGTGAGATACTCCAAAAAAATGAAACAGCTGTTGCTGCCTGGACGTACCTGGACGATACAACTTGCAGGCAATGATGTTGTCCAGAGTGCCTGCGGTGTCGCCAATCTTGAAAGCCCCAGCCTGCATACCACCCACCGTGGCCGGCCCAATGACCACTTTGTTGTGTTTCATGGCATACGCTATCAGCTTTTTGGAATCCTGGAGAGAACCATAACGTGTTCACACCATGAGTGGCGAAGGGAGAGGCAATCTGATTTGGCTAATGCAACGCCAATGCTGAGGGAATCTCATGTGGTGGTGTCTGGTGCGGTTTCTAGTGTGACATGATGCGTACCCTCTCTGGGACACCCTCTGCAATGACCGCTATCGTCCGGACTGAGGGCTGCTGCAGCGCCTCAAAAGAGGATTCTGCAGCACTTCGCTGAGATGCAAAGTTTACAAATACGTCTGCATGTGGAAACTCTTTGGCCGCCTCCGCAATACTGTGACAACAGACCGGTAGCACAAGCGACAGTTAGCACGAATCAAGATGGACGGGAGCGCGGTCAGCACACAAACCTATTCCTCACTGTGGTGAGTTTGCGCAATATACTTAAGTATTTTACGGGACTGACCTGCCGCGCACGGGGACAGCGATCTCTTCACTCCCGAAAAACAGTCTGTGGAATCCACCCTTCGCGCCAGGAGTAACAACACATGCAATGGAAGGGGTTGCACGACCTATAATACGGACAGGGGGGGACAAGATGGAAAATAAATGCACAGTGCCTTAGCATGATCAGCTCACTATATTACACAAAGGCACAGGTGCGCCAAGATGGGCTTCGGCAAAGGCACTCCGACTCGAGTCGGTTCAGTCACTGTTCCCCACTGCCCCCTGTCCCGACGGCCACTCACCGCAAAGGAAGTCGAAATCCAGCATACGCTGCGCAGGCTTAGGCTTATAGTTGTAGAATAGGCATTGCGTCGCCTTAGAGAACAGGTTGCCGTCCTTCAGCTGAGCCATCTTCAGGTGCTGGTCGAGGAAGTGACACGGCGAGTTGTCGCCTTGGTGCTGCACCTGCAAAGCCAAACACAGACAACCAATCACGACAAAGTCAACACATTTGTAGGTCCTCGAATCATTCTACCTTAATGGTAGTGCGAATTCTGATCCTGTGCAATTTTTTGGGGAAGGGAGGCTGCATATTCGGGAATAAGCGGGTATGCGACGACACAGCCAAGTTGCCTGTTGCCGCACTTGAGGAAATGATCATATAACTCCTAAGACAGCGCCAACTCCTGGCCAAACACCACCACTGCGACGTAACGACTTAATATATCTCGATGGCATTGCGTCGAAAAATAGGAATGCTGAGGCGATAGGGGAATAAAAACTAGGCGTCGATGTCGGTCGCATGTTCGGCGTCGTTGCCCTCGCCCGTTGGGCTTCCGACGACTTTCGAGCACCTGGCAACGCTTGCTTGTATGAAGCGTGCACTATGAACCACCCGTATGTTGCTAGCAGTACGACATCTCAGGTAGCACACCTCTTAAGATCACGTATGTCTTGAGTAGGTAGGTCCGAGGGTATACTGTTTTCGTCGGTCTTGATCGCCGGGCTGCTACTGCCTGGGGTTGAAGCTCACGAGGGCGTTTCCAACGACGTGATCCAGTGACGTCCGTCGCTGCCGCGTAGCGAACGTGAGCCTCCGCTGCTGCGGCGTCGTCCAGCTCAGCAAGCAGTAGCAGCTGATGCGGCAGAATATGAAAATCTTGTACGTTTGCTCTGGCGTTTTTACCACGGCAAGGAATATATTTGATGCCATATTGAATTTATGATGTTTTGTGAGTAAGACACAGTAAGACAGTAGCTATACGTACTTCGTACCTTTAGTACGTAAGGGCAAAAAGGGAAAACTGCCGTAGTTGACAGCATTATCCTAATTTGTTGGTTACAAGAAAAACAAGATGAGCACGGACAGGGAAAGTGGGAAAGTAGCATCATCTTGGTAAGAAAAAAAAACTTACAAGAAAGAGCAGTGGAGGCCACCAAGCAAAAAGAGGAAAAGAGGAAAAAACCTAAGCCCGAGGAACAAGAAGGCATGCCACAGCGTCAGCACTGCCCTCCTGAAAAGCTTCGCGGAGATAGGAACCTAAAGTAAAATGAAGAGCAGCGGAAAGACGTTGCATGTATTATCGTGGTAAAACAAATACAAGTAAAACGTCGGATATAATAAACACGCAGGTTTTTATTCATCAAAATCTGCTGGGTTAATAGCTTGGAAAGAACCTAAACCTGACTGACGGTATACGCATTCTTCACTAAAATTTGCCACCATCCTCCGCGTAAGATGGCTTTTGGTTTAACTAACTGACGGTACGGGTATGATCGACGCATGGTTCGTGTGAGTGAGCGGCACCTCAAACGAAATAGGCCGAATGGTGATGGTTACAAAAGAAGTGAGTAGCTGTGACGAGCACAATCCTGCAACAATACATTGCAGGACATTGCACATGTACTCATTACTAATTCCAATTCATGCTTTTCCATCGGACGGACGTACAACATGGGTGCGTCGCTATTGCAATATTCATAAGGGTTCTTATGCCTAATGTACGACCAATACCTCATGGTACGTACATGTACGCACAATTAATCTAACTAGCCAGGAGACGCGCCTAAGCGAGGTTTCCAATGCAGAATGAGCTGCGTCGTGATTCTCCATGCTAGTCGAGCCGCGTCTCTAGACAGTTGACGATGGTTGATGAGGTTAACGCCTGACACGTAAGCAAGACAAGCAGGCGTATGTGGCGAGTACTGTCCTGTGACAGTACGTTCCAAGACAAGTACAAGTACTCGCTACGATAATTATACCGTACTTTCCACGGCTGTAGTGTACTAGCAGTTACACTTGCCATTGTGAAGCTCGAGGACAGTGTTCGCAGTATTGTACGTATATGTACCTCCCGGTATGTACAGTGCGCACAGTGAGTTCTCCCATGCGTCAAGACGCTAGGCACGAGGCCAATTGGTAACGCAACCTGGCCTACGAAAGACTACGGACGTCGACACGTCGACACCTGCCTGGGGAAGCGCGACGCGTGACGAGACCGAAGGCGAGCTTCGCTAGACTATAAATAGTCTAGCACAATGGAGGGCGGTGACAGGATATTCCACATTGTAACTTCTTTCCTTCAATCCCCACATAGCGACTGCTCCACTGTAGTTTGATTACAGAAGTACATGCACTTCTCAGACATTGAACGCTTCCCGTGAGAGATTTTGACTAGCAACCAGCCACAGAAAGGCTGGTTGCGACACTTAGGCTATCTGGGCAGAAACCTATTTAAGCCCGGTGCAGTAGAGGGAGGTGACAAAACCATTTAACAATTCCTTTGTTCACTTACAAACATATACTGCTAAAATACATGCAGTGAGACATCTTCTCATCTTCTCCCATATGCAACATCACATTGTCAACAAGCACCGACATAACAGAACAGAACATAATAGAACACATTTGTTCTAGCAATTAGTTGAGCAGGCTAATCGCCACATTGGTTTCGGAGCTCTCTGGTCGACACACGTTTTCGCTAGCGTTTGATTCGCTCGACGTTGCTTGATAGATTTGGAATGGCTTTTGTTGGACCTGGACGTCACATGGTGGTCATACTTCATGTTGGAGGAACTAATAAACTTTCCGACGTTAAGCTTGTGTTACAACGTGAGCCTCGAACCTGTAAAACTCAGTTCCCGGTTAGCTAACGAAGAGCATGTCGATGCTGCCGTTCGCGAGTTGCATGACGAATGTGGTCTTATCTTGACTCTGGATGATTTGACGCTCTTGAGTGACGCACATGTTCAAGTCGCGTTACCTCTCGGACAACAGCTTGTTTACGTTTACTCGGCTTCAGTCCATGTTCCGTGCGTTACGACCCATTTGCGTACTCCTGATGAGCTCGAACAGGCTGTGACAGCTCAGTCGACTATTAATCTAGATGGTTCTTATGTCGTCCCGGAAACAATTGATATCAGTGGTCTGAATTTTACGCCCGCCAAGAAGGGGTTACTTCATGCTATGAAACATAAGAGTGAGCTACTTGACTTCGGTTACGTGACTCAATGGGAGACTATTCGTCGTGCAGTCTACACGTCCCATGCACTCTTCCATGACGACACGACTATCCCGAGGCAGTTTTTTATATACCCCCGGTTTTCATTGGTGGATTCTGGCCATGTTTGGCTTCTCATCCGTGGTTACGTTAATCAGGTGTGTGGAGAGATACCGACCGATTTACGAGTGGGCATGCCGATACCTACGACTAATTTGGTTGGCTTACTTGTGACCCTTACCGAGACTAAGCGCAAAGCAACTGCTAACTTGCCGTTTCAGTATGGAGCAGATGCCCGTGACCTAGAGGATTGGTTTGAGGCGCAACCTCGGCGTTTTCTTTTGCTCGGAATTACGGCTGATTCTTACGACTCGGTTATTTGGTTTACTTCACAGTTTTCTGGACACATGAATGGTTGGTGGTTGAACCGGAAAGTTGAAGCCGCTATCCCATCTACGTTTGATTTGCTTGTCGCGGAGCTGCGGAAGACTACTTTTCTCCCTAACATCCAAGATGGCGCGATTAAAGCTATGCTCAACTTTACGCAAGGAGGCATGAGTTACGCTCTCTACACTCAGCGATTCAATAACGATTTCTTACGTCGATCTCGTCAGAAACTTACGGCTAACGTTCAGTGTGTACGCTTCATCAATGGCATGGCTAACTTTGAGTTAAAGACTCAGGCTAAGTCACATCGCTCTCAGCGAGGTTACAACGTTCAGTTAGTGGAGCTACAAAACTTCCTGAATGACGTCGTCGCGGATTCACCATATCTCGGCGGAATGAGGTCTACAGCTGACCCATCTACATCGCATGGAAGAGGACAAGCAACCAGAAAGCGCAACTACGAGGACCCATTAGTATGAGCCTCTAAGATATGGAAGCGCAATGGTGGTGGCCGTGGTCGTGGCCGAGGACGAGACCGCAATCAAGGTGGTGATCGTGGTCAACCATCTTCAAACTCTAGCCGAATTGATTTCAGCACCATTGCTAATGAGTTGACTCATGAGGAGCGCAAGAGGCATATTGAGGAGGGACTTTGTTTCATGTGTCACAAGAAGGGACACCGACTGTTTTAGTGCCCCGAACTGAAGGGCAAGGCGGCAGTTGGAGCTCCGTCTAAGAAGCAATGATGGTGGCAAGGATGTTCTACTAGCTAACTGGAGTAGCCGGCTACATCTATTGTTCGTCTTGAGACACTATAAGCGACAGAGGTCGTCGACATACACTCGACATCTCCATCGACTACAGTCGCGACACCTGTAACTTTAGTAGCAAGTCGTCGTCAAACAAAGCACAAACACAGTCGTAAACTTGTAACCAAACATTCAATTGATTGGAAACCGGTTGACTCTATATTCGAACCTCTGCACGCACGACTTGATTTTACCTTGGAGGGATGTGCTGATGATGAGGGATTTAACTCGCACGGTGACTTACCTCACTTTCCGCCGAGTGACTCGATTCTAGAGAGGGACTTGTCAACAAAACGGGTGTTCATCAATCCACCCTTGGAGTTGGCTGAACAGATTGGGCAACATTTTGAGAGTTGTCGTCGAACAACTCCAACATCTACGATGGCTGTTTTTGTTCTACCAAAGTGGGCAAAGTTCAACCAGCTCACTAAGCATTGGAAACTCTACCAGGAATTCCCCGCTCGAACACAATTGTTTACTCGTCAGTCACTTGAGAACCCAGCTCTATAGGAAGTGGTTGCTTCAGCTCCTTGGCATGTACAATTGTTGTTAGTCGACGTTGATTGTGCTTTTTACGATCAGACTTCGCCTACAAACCCTGACCAACCCATCTCGGTACATGTACCTCATGTCGACGCGGCAAAGTCCATCGCTACGCTGCGTCAATTTTCTCCGCCAGCTATAGCACTATTGATTGACCTCACGGAAGCTCAACCGTTAATTCGCACCGAGCTGACCGTGAAAAATCATGATGGTGGACACCAGATTACTCGCTTGGTGCATTGTGCAGCGACTCTTGACTTCCTTTCTGAGGACTTCGTACGACGCTTTGCTTCACAGACTCGAATGTCTTTGACCAATACACATGTTCAACTTGCCAACGGACAACGTGTGACTTCGTCGACGGTATGTGACTCACGTTATTTTTGAGCTGGCTCGCCGTGAGTTTCAACGGACTTTTACGTCTTACGTGATTCACGTGCTGCTGATTTAATCATGGGTTAACCATGGCTTTGATGACGAGCATGCATGTTTACAATTTGGTTCAACCATGGTTTTTACTCTAATGGACGGTATAGCAGTGGAGGCTTAGCTCGAGGAACGACGTACTGGATGTCTTCTGATGTCTTCTACCAAAGCTCAGAAACTTATGCGCAAGACGCGCCGCAGCAAGCGACGTAATGCGGAATTTTACGTCATTGAACTTACGCCAACCGTTGACCAACCAACCGACTTTCACACTTGAGAGGAGATAAATGCAGGTCAACGTGAAAGCTTCCGGACGTTACTTTACTCCCGGAGTTACTGCAACCTGTCGACTCCCCGCATGTAAGCCGACAGAGAGATCATACCATTGAAACAACTGGCCCGATGAGACGTCAACGGCTAAACTGATTGTCACTTGCAAAGCGCGTTGAGCTGAATCGACAGCTCAAAGACGCAGTCGACGCTGGTCCAATCCGTTCTAGCTACAGTGAGTTCGGCTCGCCAATTCTTTTTGTGCGCAAGGTTGATGGCTCACTTCGTCTGTGCATTGACTACCGTGGTCTTAATGAAGTTACGCGTAAAGTTGCTTACCCACTTCCGCGTGTGGACGACACCCTTGATGAGCTTAAAGACGCGAACTTTTACACACACCTCGACCTCGCCTCCGGCTTCTGGCAAGTTCGAGTACGTGACCAGGACATCAATAAGACGGCGTTTCATACCCTTGATGGCTTAATGGAATGGGTCGCCATGCCGTTCAGAATGTGCAATGCACCAGCTACGTTCTAGAGGATGATGAATGACATTCTATGCGATTTTTTACAAAAGTACGTTATTGCCTACCTCGATGACGTCTGTATCTACAATCGCACTTTGGAGGAACACCTGGAGCACCTGAGTCTTGTCTTGCAACGATTTAAGGAGGAGGGCCTGAAGTTACGCCTTAAGAAGTGCTTCTTTGGCCTTCAAGAGATGGAATATATATGGGCTATACTGTGTCAGCTGGTAAAATTTCGGTTTCCACAAAGAAAGACGAGGCCATTGCAGACTGGCCAGTGCCCACGACGCACTAGGAGGTTCGCAGTTTCGTGCAATTCTGCAACTTCTACGCCAGATTTATTCATCATTTCAGCGACCTTACGGCTCCATTGACGGACTTACTGCAAGAGTCCCAGCCACGGAAGGTTACGTTCACGACTGCTTGTTTGGAAGCCTTTGAGACTCTCAAGTTACGGCTCATTTCCGCGCCATGCCTGATCCTTCCGGAGGTCAGCTCGGACGCGACGTTCACCGTGGCTACATATGCTTCAACAGTAGGGATTGCAGCATTCATGTTGCAAGACCAAGGAGGAGGTCTTCAACAAGTCTTTTACTGGGCGCGTAAGCCGAATCCAGCTGAGCGTGGTAACACATACTTTGCGTACGGCTTAGAAGCCTTGGCCGTATGCGAAGATGTCAAGCATTGGAGGTGCTATCCCCCGAAGACATAGTCTTCTCATCTAGTGGCAGCAATCCCCCACACACATGGCAAGGCACCAACATCGCCAACCCCGAATACGACCACGAATGCATGCGCCGCGCCATGGAACACGCAATCACCAGCGCACACCTTACAGCCCCACACACACCCAGCACAACCATCCTCATCCTCCCCCGATGGGAACACACACCCTACCGCCACTTCAAATACATCAACTCCCCATACACCCAACACCTCTACACCCTCCCCAATGACGCAAACACCTTCCTACCCCCCGACCAACACACTGGCAACCCCACTTCTACCCCATTTGGCACACGCTGGATGGTAGACATCTACCTCGTAGCAAACCTCCTCGCACTGTCCACCCTCCCATCACACGCAGCCATGACCGCACTTCATAACACTCTCGAATCTATCTACGACACTCACCTCCCCGACCCCGCCATCACCACCCCCCCTCACCTCTTCGACACCTCCTCACCCCACTCGGCAGGCATATACCACCTCCCCCCAAACCCAACTCAACCCATCACATATCCCCACCCGGAACGCATGAAACTAACATACCCCCCCCCACACCAGAGGCACTCTTGCTTGGAACTGGCAGGACTTTGTCTACACAGACGGCTCAAAAAAAGGAGGCCCATCCCCTCTCGGAGCAGCAACCACACACCCCGCCTCGGACACCCGAATAAAAATCATGGTAACCTCTACCCCTCCCTCGCACACAATCAATCGAGTTGAACTTGCGGACATAGATATAGGGCTCCAACTCGGCCGCAACCACCTCCTTACAGACAGTGCGTGCTCCCTCCGCCTCATACAAGGATACTTAAACTACCCTTCCGCTTACAAACACAACATTCACCGTGACACGCTCCGCTCCATCACACACACCCTCAAAACCCGCTGCGACGCAGGCATCCGCACACACCTTGGCAAAATTAAAGCACACAACTACTCCCTAGGTAACGACCTCGTAGACGCACTCGCTAACCAAGCCGCATATGGACACCCACCCGACACAACATACACCACAGGTTCAGAGGTCACGATAGGCCACTGGACATGGCCATACACCTTCATCCCACAAACCCTAGGGGAACCCATACCCTACAAATACACCAACCTCAAAGCCGACGCACACACCTATAGCACCAATCACACACACATACCCCTTTCGCAAACAACCAAACACGGTGCCCTCCTCGCCCGCGCCGCGAAGGACGGCGCCGACTTCTCTTTCCACAAAAAACACTCAACCCTCACAAATATCCAGTTCACACACAAGCAAGAATTCATGCGGGGGGTCCACAACACCCGCCTCCTTACTCACAACCCCACCAAGCGCTGCCCCCTATGTGGACAATTCACTAACAACGGCCACATGGCCGGTAACTGCCCCACCATGTCTAGCCTAAGACAAGACCGACACAACAGCGCGCTGCAACTCCTCCTCTCCCTCCTAGAACGCCACAACGGAGGACGTTGGGAAACCATCACTGCAGACTTCGGTAACAAACCCATAAAATCATTTGCCTCCCCCACTCCTGCCCACACTCCGCTTGACTGTCACCCGCCTCACCCCACCCACATGCCCACCCGCCTTGTTGCTGCTGACGAAAGTCTCTCGCCCGACTCCCTAACCTCGTGTCCCGCCGTCCTCCCACCTGAGATTCTCCCCCCCGCGCTACGACCCCCCGCACACAAACCCGACTTTATCCGCCTCCTCGAACCTCGCTTCGTCGGTCACACGAACGGTCGCCGCCGTTACGCATCCATAAAAAAGATTCAGTTAGGGGAATGGAAGTATTGCACGGGCAATAACCTCTCACAAACAGCTCACCTTATAAGTGCCAAATACACTCCCCTTGCAAACGCCATCCGCAGCCACTGGCCTTGCACAGTGGTAGACATCCTTCCCATCGTTATGAGCCGCACAGGTACACCGCACTCCTCCACCATCACATGTCTCACCTCGCTACTCACCGCCCGCACAGACCCTCCCGACAAACTCATCTCCAAAGCACGCCTCGACACGTCTCGCATCCTTGCACAACTCCACACGCATACTTTCCAATGGCTACATCATCTCCTACTCATATACCGCATCAAATCCCGCACGACATCCCGTCGCGTCTCTCCACATAGCCCCTTCGCACGCCCCTAAATGCACGCAGCCCTCGCCTCGTCTTGCACAACTCCCCCCGGGGGGGGGGGGGGGGGTAAAACCCCCTAACATCCCTGGAGAGGTTGGATTTAGGTGGTTAACGGTCTAGCCCTGACTTGTAAGTTCCCTGTATGGCATAGTTGGGAGAGCCCAGAGACAGCAGCCGGCGCATACGGCTTTCGGTGTAAAACCGGCGCATACGGTACATGTTGTAAACAATTTCAATTTCAATTGGAGGTGCTATCTTGAAGGATGCTCTAAGTTCCTTGTCGTCATAGACCACGACACACTGTGGCATTTGCTCATGCAACCGAACAACATGATGAACAAGCGGCAAGCAAGATACCTGCGGAATTTGCAACCGTTTGTGGGCTCGATGACACTTGCATATCGCAAGAGAGCTCTGAACAAAGCTGACCCGTTAAGCCGGCGTCCAAACTTCGTACCTTAGGCCACAGTTTCATTATTTTGGGATGGCGAGGTTCCGTCATATCGAGAATTTCGACGGAAGTCCCAGCTGTTGTTTGAAGACGCACATTTAAACTTACTAACAGTTAACGCATTGCAGCTGAGCCATGGGTTCGCTGATCTCATTCGCGAGGGGTACTCCCAAGACTCGTTTTATGGGGACGAGGGTGAGTGGACGAAAGACAGCCGGATTGAAGCCAGAGCTGGATATTTTTGGCGCCTCGATGGCCTATGTATTCCACAGAACTATGAGCCCCGACTGAGATTGATCAAAGAGCTGCATGAAAGTTCGTCAGATGGTCACAACGGAGTTACTAGCACTCTTGCTAAAGCACTCGACAGATTTTGGTGGAAACGACTTCGCCAAGATGTGAAAGATTTTTGTGAGCGCTGCGTCGTGTGTCGACGAGCAAAGATTCGACCGCAAATGGCTGCGACTCTTTACCCACTACCTTTTCCACCTAGACCGTGGCATACAGTTGGTCTTGACTACTTGACACACTTGCCTGAGAGCAATGGCTTTAACACTGTGCTGATTGTAGTAGACCATCTAACTCGAATGGCCCATTTTCTACCGTGTACATAAACTGTTACTGCCGAAGAAAATGCATCTTTGTTTTTTATTGGGAGTCTACCGTTTACATGGACTACCCCGTGTGCTGATCAGTGACCACGACCCAAAATTCGTCAGTGGCTTCTGGCAGACACTCTGGCGACGCCTTGGAACGCGCATGTATATGTTTTCCAGTCGACACCCGGAGACATATGGACTTACATAGCGAGTGAACAACACGTTTAAGCAACTTCTTCGTTGCTTCTGTTGCTATGACGGCTCGGATTGGACAACGCTACTACCACAAGTGGAATTTGCGTACAACGCCTCTCGTGCACTCGGAATTGAACACACACCGTTCGAGGCTAATTTTGGATTCTCTCCTAAGGAGCCTCTTGACTTGTTGTTTAGCATGCGACCATCAATTCCAGTTTCGCAAGACGCAACATAACGGTTGAAATTGTTACATGAAGTGCATACCATGATACGATGTGCGTTCCATCTACATAAGGATGAAATGCAGGCACGCACAAAACCGTCTACGGCGCCACACTTCGCCAGAGGACACAAGGTGTAAGTCGTCACAACAAACCTTTTTCTGCGCGGACAGCCGAACCGGAAACTCAGAGACAGACAGCTTGGACCTTTCTCAATGGAAAAGCAGATTGGGAAACATAGTTACAGATTGAAATTACCATCGACAGTACGCTTACATTCTGCTTACTGACCCTGCTCTACCGCTCCACTACGACCCGTTGTCCCGGTGACTGTACATGAAGAAGACGATGATGAGTTTGACGTCTCGCACATATCAGTTGTGTGCATCAAATCGTTACGTGGACGACGTGGCAAATATTTAAACTTCATGACACACTTCAGTGATGACGACATTCCACTTATCTGGCACCGGTTGAACGAGGTGCATCGAACAACGGCGTTACAAGATTTTTTGGAGACGCCCCAATGGCACAAGTTTGCCAAGACTCATGCACACTACATCGACTTCATGCACACTTACCCAGCGCGCATTCCTGAGTCCCATTAATTGCTTCAGTAAAAGAGCTTTGACCACGGAGGTCTGCCCCGCGGCGGCCTCACATATCGGTCAAGAAGGGGAGGGTACGAGTGTGACGAGTACAATCTTGCAACAATACATTGCAGGACATTGTACATGTACTCGTTACTAATTCCAATTCGTGCTTTTCCATCGGACGGACGTACAACGTGGGTACGTCGCTACTGCAATATTCACAAGGGTTATTATGCCTAATGTACGAACAATATCTCATGGTACGTACAGGTACGCAAAGTTAATCTAACTAGCCATATAACGCGCCTAAGCGAGGTTTCCAATCCAACTCCATGCTAGTTGAGCCGCGTCGCTAGACTGTTGACGACGGTTGGAAAGCCCTAACGCCTGACACGTAAGCGAGATAAGCAGGCGTAGGCTATCTGGGCAAAAACCTATTTAAGCCCGGTGCAGTAGAGGGAGGTGACACAACCATTTTATCAATTCCTTTGTTCAATTACAAACATATACTTCTAAAGTACAAGCAGTGAGACATCTCATCTCCTCCCATCTGCACCATCACATTGTCAACAAGTAGCGATAGAACAAAACATAACAAAATTGTGTTTGCAATTAGCTAAGAAGGCTAATCGCCACATAGCGGTTGACGAGAAGCCGCCGCTCCAATTCCGCCACGCATGTCCGTCACTAAGAAGAATATGATGAGTGGATGATGTTCACAAAGCAAGGGAGGCTCCGTTTGCCAAAAGTGTTGATCTCTTGTATGTTTTGCTCGCAAGACTCCTAGCGTCCATTACATACGCAAGTTGAGGAAATCGGGAGGGTGGGCTGCGTAAGTTGTACTCGCGCAAAGTCACAAGGTGGACGACCTATGTGTGTCGGCCCGTCATATACAAGGGTAACGCATGGTTGTGTTTAACCAATGTGACATGCGTAATCTAGCGGTTGAAAGTTGTAACGTCGTGGCAACGCATGTCTCCTCTCGCCCCCAATGTAATTTGAACCTCTGTAACATCAATATGACCATTCACAAACCTGGGGGAGGCTCCGTTTGCCATGGTGTCGTCATTGGGCGGGTTGACCGTACACTGGCCACCCCAAGGCGTTAGGCAACCGCTGAAGAACCACTATTATCGTCATGATGCAAGGACATTACTACGCTCGACTCGGTTGACCAATCGCCGAAGTATTTAATCTTTTGTACCGTAACACTGACGTTGTAGGCGGATGTCGCGGCTCCTTTCCGTAAGGAGTGCGAAGTCCAGCTGAATCATGTTGGGGGCGCTTCTTTAGCGTTGTCGCGACCTCGTGTAGCATGATGTGAGCGTGTCAGTTGTCCATTTCGCGTGATAACTAACAAGGCGATTGCTCATCGCTTTGTTGGGTATTTTCCGCCAGAGATTATTGTGACGAGTACAGTCATGCAATAGTACATCAAAGGACATTGTACATGTACTCGTTACTAATTCCAATTCGTGCTTTTCCATCGGACGGATGTACAACGTGGGTACGTCGCTACTGCAATATTAGCATGGATTCAGATGCATATTGTACGACCAATACCTCCCGGTACGTACAGGTACGCACAATTAATCTAACTAGCCATATAACGCGCCTAAGCGAGGTTTCCGATGCAAAATAAGCCGCGTCGTGATTTTCCATGCTAGTCGAGCCGCGTCGCTAGACTGTTGACGACGGTTGGAAAGCCCTAACGCCTGACACGTAAGCGAGTGTGAGCACGTGTAAGCTACATGGGCGGAAACCTATTTAAGCCCATTGCAGTGGAGGGAGGTGACAAAACCATTTAACAATTCTTTTGTTCAATTACAACATATACTTCAAAAGTACAGGCAATGAATCATCCTTTCATCATCTCCCATCTACACTGTCACTCCGACATCAAGAAGCGACAGAATTGAACAAGAAAAGAACGGATTTGTGCTACCAATTGGCTTTAGAAGGCTAACCGCCACATTCTGCGTCGAAATGAATCGAAGAACATTAACACATGAATTACTATTGTGTGTATAGGTGGCACAATAGTGCGGTAGGTGGCATAATAGTTTACGCTTTCCTGAAACTTCGCGTTGTCCCTTCCTCGTACAATGGTACATACGAATTCCGTTGTCCTTGGAGGCGACGAGGTCCTCGGTTAATCAGTCGACGCTTGATCCACCGCGGCCGAAAAACAAGTTAAATATTACAACTATCGTACATGCCCGAAGGAGTCGTACTTGCTCGCGTGCTGGGATGATGTGTAGTGCCGCACGCGTTGGTGATTCACTGAGTTGGAGTCGTAGGGCTTGGGTCTTGCTTAGGGCTTGGACAACGACGGATGTTGGCAAGTGTATACGTACGGTAGTGGCGTCAATCGCTACTTGCAAAGCGGCAAGTCCTTTTTTTACCTCAGCGACAAGGTCGCCAAGGGCACTTGCTTCAAGGCCGTGGTCCTTGAAGAAGCCGTAAACTGCCGAAAATTGAGGTTGTATACTTGATACCTTGATTGTCCCGAGTTTACCTAGCCACGCGACGTACCGCACCATGCGTGCCGGTGTAGCCGCTAGTGGTGCTAGTCTGTACTCGTCGCATAAGTCGAAGTAATGGTGCATAATATTGCCGTATGTCAATGTTGTGCCGGGTGCCCATGTTGCTGATAGTAGGGCTAGGGTCTTCGCACCGGGAACGTCGAAGGGGAAAGTCTTGGTCATGTATGGTTTCATCGTCTCGATCCGCGAGTTGGTGTTGGTAGTAACGGTTACTATGTACTTAGGTCTTGATGTCGTCCTTGCTCTTGGTGGGGGATTTTTGGCTCGCGGGGTATTCCCGTAATAAGTGCAAGAGTAGCGCTCACATCTCCTCGGCTAAAGTAGAGTCAGGCCGGGAGGGAACTCGGAATAAATTGACGGCCCAATGAGGACAGCCTGTTGTACCGCATAGCGCCCGACGCCCGGGTTGGGATAAGTTTGGACGGGGCGCGACGATTGATTTCTCGGAGGTCATCTCGGTAAGCGCTTGGTGCTAGACCTTGCCTACCCATATGGGGGCGACTATAGTAGCTTTTGTGCCGCTCTGACGCAGTCTCTAGACGTGGTTGGGTAGTAGGGGCCACGGGGGTTGGACATGTTGGTGTCCTTGCGCCATTTTGAGTCCGATAGGTGTAGCGCGTCTACGGCTTCGCAAGTCGGGTCTCTCCATCTTGCATTGTATCTTGGGAGCAATGTATTAAGCGCAGACGCGAAGCGATCGATAGAGTGTTTGCCGCGAACCTCGCGTCGAGTTCCGCAAAGAGCACCGGGTCTAGCTTTTAGTCGTCGTTGTCGAGGTGTCGGCCGAGCTCGTCGGCCTAGACATTGGCTGCTGATCGGGTGTAGCGCGCTCGTATGTTGATGTTGTTTTTGTCGAGTAAAAAACCAAGACGCCTTAGTCCCTCTTTCACATCACATGTGACCGTGAGGTTAGGAATGCTGTCAGAATATGTTAGACTGCTTGTTTGTTTTCGTGCATGAGGGCGTTGCGGCCGGCCATTTGTGGCAAGAAGCTCCCGACGGCGTGACGGACGGATTTCAACTCTTTACATGTGATGTGTTGTTCATCCAATCGTCTTCGGCGCTCTTGAATCCTCGTGCCTCGAGGCGCTCGTTAAGGACAGCTCACCAACCGTAGCCCGAGCTGTCCGTGTGTAAGTACGCGGTCTCGATTGGCTTGTGAATGGGCTTGCCGTTGGACTTACTAAGCACTTGTGTCTAGAACTGTAGGTCGCGACGTAGTTGTGGTGTTAGCCGTGCGAGGCCTCCCCATTTCTCGTCGACGGCGTAGTCAAACTCTCGGAGGAAAAATCTGGTAGGAAGAATTTCCAAGAAATGGTATAGTGCATGGCATGTTCCACTAGTGACTGAAGGTCTTTGAAGGGTATCCAACGTGCGTTTCTTGTAGCGCGTCCGATTAGTTGTCTTGCTTGTTGAATGATCTTGGCGAGTTTCGAATCCGGAGCGTAGAAGTAGCATGACGCGGTGTTAATATCGATTCCCATGTGGTGGCCAACTTGCGCGGGTGTCCAGAAACCCTTAGTTGGGTGGCGAAGCAGGCCAAGACGGTCCATGAGGCTGGCGAGGCGTTGGCGCAAGGTGAGTGCCTCCTCCTATGTAGCCGCGAATAGTAGAAAGTCGTCGACGTACGGTAGAATCATTGCGCCGCTCCAGCGCGTTCTTTTGAGGTAGGTCTTCGTGCAGTTGCTAGGCGCTAAGGAGGATAGTTTTGGGTCCGGCGCTCGGAGGAAGTTCACGAAAGTTAGCGACATCTTGCAGAAGTAGAATGGGGATAGGAGTCTCCTCATAGGTAACCCCGCGAGTCGGTAGAGCTGTCCGCCCACATTTACGGTGTCGTAGTCGCGGGCCGTTGGGTTGATGCCGAGTTCGTAGAAGCCGTCATAAAGGTCGAAGGTGAACCTATAGTCTCCTTTCCTCGTTAGGTACTTGATTCCCAGTAACGTTTCTATCGTGAGTCGTTTCCGCACGCAATACTTGTTTATTGGTCGTAAGTCGCAGATTAGCCTCCACTTGCTGTTGCCCGGCGTGGGCACTAGGAAGGGTATGGAAACGTAGTCGCTGCATTTAGAGGGCACCCAAGTCCCGGCTTTTGCGAAGCGCGCAAATTCTGTCTAGATGGGCACGGGTGGCGTCCAATAACGACACTCCTTGGTTGAATCGCGGGGGTGGGCGGTTTTTCTTGAAAGGTATATATGCACCCTCCCGGATCCATTGTATGGTGTGCACGCCCACGCCGATTTTCACCCACTCGAGCAAGCTCCGTCGCACGCGATGTCGCATGTAGATGGAGGTTGGGCTGCAAAACTCGGCGCAGCGGTGCACACCGTGAAACCTCTACCTCGGGTTCGAGCTTGTTATGACGTGCCTTGTCCTTCTCTCGCTTCTTGATCTCGTCCTTGTCCTTTTGCTCTTTATCTTTGAGACTCGGGTCCGGCCGCGAGGTATGTTTGTCGGGGGTGCCTCCGTTGCCTCTACCAGGCGTCGGTTGCTTAAAGGTTTGAGCGGCTTGAGCTTTTGTGGCCGCGTGGAGACTAACTTAGATGCGTTTTGTATTCTAGGGCTGCGAGGAGTGCGTCGACACCGTCGGCGCTTCGGTTAAAGTGTCGAAAAAGCAGGAGTGTACGAGGCACTCGGCGACGCGCTCCTCTAGTGAGGGCCTTCTTGCCCTTGAATCATCTAACGTTTGTAAGTTGTGACTCGACGGCATGCGTGACTGCCTTGTGTGTCATCCGAACGGCCACGTCGTGCACATCCCATGCGTGCACTCTTTCCGTTACGGTAGCGGAAGTCAAAGGAATCGTCGCTAAAGGTGTTTCGAGAGCCGCATCCGTGGCTGCGGAGTAAACGCCGTAGCACGATACGTGTCGATATTCGTTGCGGGAGGAAGTTCGTTTTTCCTCTTCTAGTAACTTGTATGTCTCCTCGTGTCGAAGCGTCCAAAGTCCCGGAGTAGATGTGTTTACCGTTGGTAAAATGTCGTTGAACGCTCTATGGAGTAAATCAATCAAGTCAATCGGGTCGATGTACGCGGTCTTGGTCGAGTTAGCATAACATGCGTGGCGCACGCGTCTACGCTTCGACCGGCAAATACGGCGTCGGCTACTGGTACTGACGGAGTGTTATGCTTTTGATAGTGGGATGGCGGTTCTGTTTCTTGGAGGTAAGTACTTAACGGTTTACCGCACGGAGTGCGGTAGTTTGTCGACCGGCCCGAGCCAGCACGGGAATGCGATATTCGACCCTAGCGTCCGACTAGATATCATATACCCTTCCCTGTAGACAATGCAACTGCCTCCTCTTGATACCTGCCCGTGAATAGCGCATGGCGAGCGCGCGATGATGGGCGATCGGCGAAAAATCTGCTTTTCGACTGGGCACTTTCGAAAGCACGATGCTATGCGACGCGAGTCGGTAGCTACTTGCGCAAAAACCGCAAGACGGGGTCTTATTTAGCTAGGCTTCGGGTTCTTAGCGGTTTTACCCCGAAACGACGGATTGTGGTACTGCGGAGGCCGGTCAATATACGAGGTGCCCGAATAGCCCATCAACGCTGTCGTGTGAAGGGCAAATAAACAAGCGTTTGTCACTCGAGCGAGCGAGGGGCAAGTGCCAGCTTAGCTCCAACGACATTGCACACGAAGGTGTTCGCGTCGTCGGGAAGGATGTAAAGGTGGTGGGTGTTTGGTGAGTTGATGTATTTGGAGTGGCGGTATGGTGTGTGTGATCCCAAGGGGGGAGTCTTAGGATGGTGGCGCTGGGGGAGTGCGAGGCTCTGGAGTGGGCGCTAGTGATTGCGTGTTCCATGGCGCGTCGAATAAATTCGTGGTCGTATTCCGGGTTAGCGATGTAGTGCAGTGCCATGTGTGTGGTGCGTTGCTGCCGCTGGATGAGAAAATTATGTCTTCTTGGTAGAGTGAGTGGTAAGTGTGGGAGTATAGAGATTTGTTGAGGGGGTCTGAGTAGGGTTATGTTTGGATATGAAAGGTGCTGCGAAGGACTGAGAGGAGGTCCTCACGAGTGGCCCATCTGCTGCGTGTGGTGGTGGCGGGTGTGGGTGAGTGGATTTATTGACGGGATCCATGTCGTGTGATGAGGTGGTCGACCTCTTCATCGAATGTGCAGTGTGTGAGTGCGGGATGGAAGAGATTGGAAGAAGTGTCGGACGCGGGGACCGGAGAGGGTTGTGACCGCTCGGCCGTCGGGCGTGCCTAGGATGGTTGTGTCATGGAGGGTGGGGTGGGTGTGGATGGTGAATGTGCCTGTGGGGAGCATGTCGAGGTCCGGGTTGATGGGGTCATGTTTGAAGGAGACGAGGGGGCGCGTTCATGGAGTGGGTCCGGGGTCGGGTAGGATGGGTTTTGTGATTGGAACGAAGTCGGAATTGAAGGCATTGAGGGCAGTGCGGCAAGAGGGGGTCTCAGTGATGGTGACGCGGAGTTGGAGGCAAGGGTCCCATTGGACCTCATGTAGACGGGTGAGGTCGTGTTTTTGGCCGCGTTTGCACCGGTCGCATTGCCACGGGTCGGGCCCCTGAGCGGGGCGGCAGTGGGACTGGACGGCAAAGTGCGGGCATGTGCTGCAAGTTGAAGTGGAGTTTGGACGGAGGGGATCGTGGCAAATGGAGCAGAGGGAGGGGGAGGGGGAGGGGAAACATACCGAGGTTGGGGTTCATGAGACGAGGGGGAAGCCGTCGTCGAGTTGAAGTTGGATGTCCAATTCCGTGAAGTGTTCCGGGACCCATTCAACCATGTAGTGTGTTTGGCCGTATTTAATGTCTTTATGCTTGGAGATAATACGTGTGACGTCGTATGGAGGGTAAATTAGAGCGATTGTTGAGAAGTTGGCCGCCGGAGAGGAGACTGTGGTTTTGACAAGCGTTCCCGGCGTGACAAGAAACACTCGGAGACAGCGGTCAGCCGACTTTCGGGAGAAGGGAGTCGGCCTTAAAGGCGAAATCCCGACGTCTAAAGATTGCAACGTGGACCTGCTTAGCATGTGGCTATACCTCTACCCCGAAAAAAATCGAGGACGAACTATGCCGCCTAAACGAGGAGGGCCTTAGAAAAAAGCAAGTTGGAGCATGTCACCCAACACAAATGGGTTGTTTTTATTGGAATCATCTACGCAGATCGTCAGTTTAATCAACTCGGGAAGGGACTATGGACGTTTAAGGCGACAAGATTGAGGGGGCCATCTGATTTCGAACGCTTCATGAAGAGCTGCCGCTTCACACTCATCCGCTAGATGGTCATATACTCAAAAGCGGACATGGCCACTTCTCAAGTCTACCTTTAGGCTATGTTTCGTCAAATGGTGTAAGACTTCAACGATAACAAGTCAACTACACTTCAAGCCGGGATGACTCAGACACTAGATGAGTCGATGTCCAGCTACAAGCCACGCAAGGAGCCTTCAAAAACATTCCTTTCATTTTGTGGAAGCCCAAGCCCTTGGGAACATAGTTTAAGACGATGTGCGATTCATACACATGCTTGATGATGTGGGTTGAAGTGCAAGAGGGGAGGACAGCTATGAGACAAAAGACTTATAGTCGAGAGTTGGGAACAACATGCGCTACTATAATCGGGCGATGGAGTCAACCGCCACCTAATATGGGACAACTCTACTGAGCAACAATTGGTTTGCGTATGTGAAGGTATTAAGCGGATTCATGTGCATTGTGCATGTCAGTATATGCTTATTATGAGTAAGGGATTAAACATGGTTGCACTTCTCCCCTCATGTTGCGATACGGGCATCCAAGAGGGGGCACCATTTTTTTGGTGTAGTGAAGACTAGCCACGCCCGCTTTCCCAAGCAATATTTAAAAGAAGACTTGAAGGACAAGAGTGTTGGGACCAAGTTGGTGCTTACCACCAAGTAGGAAGGGGTCGACCTCGTCGCTATCGCCTACAAGTACAACAAGCGGAAGGCTATCCACTTTATCGCCACCGCTGGAGCAACCGACACCTTCGACGGAGACGACCCCTACATGCAACGATGGGACGATGAGTATGGCAACATATGCGTTCGAGCTGTTCCGCGACCAACCCTTGCTCCCGAGCATTTTTCCCAAAGTCCACGTGTCGACAACCACAATCACTCGCGCCACCACGACCTCACGGTAGAGAAGCAATGGAAAACACGTTATTGATCGTCCCGTTTATTGACAACTTTTATAGGCATTTACCTAGTCGATTGCTAGAAGTTGTGCCGCTTCCACTTCCCGCCTTCCCACCACCTAAGCAAAAGCAACGTCGTGGACTTTTCTGACAATTTGGCAGTTGCTTTGTTGAAGAACCGAGTGCCTCATGAACTCATGATATCGGCATGCATGTTGTGATGCCTCGTCGAGTTGTGTCTGCGAAGGGCGTGTTGGCCGACATCGGCAACACGCAATCATAACCACACCACCACCGCGGACTTTGCCCTCGACAACGCGTCGGCAAGCATATGAAGACGAAACAAAGCAGTTGAAGCTTTGTCTAGCAGAAATTCAGAAAACGGAGAAAGCTATACCTAATGCTCCTATCGTGACTGTGGAATCCCGCGGTGTGTGGCCAAGGAAATGATACTTATTGTATCATTTGCGCCCAGCAATCCGGCGACATTCCAAAATCTGACTCTCGTTCCTTGCGCTCTGACAGCTATGTCCGTATGCAACATTTTGTTCGTCGATCTACTTTTGTTCCGTTTCGGCGTTTTTTGGGGGATGTGCGACGTGAATTCATGCAACGTCTTTCTGCTGCTCTTCATGGCACTCTGGGTTCTTATCTCCGCGACGCTTTTCATGAGGGCAGCGCTGGTGCTGTGGCATGCCTTCCTGTTCCTCGGGCTTAGGTTTTTTCCTACTTTCTCCTTTCTTTTCTTGCTTGGTGGCCTAAAGAAGTACCGAATTCGGTCGCACGAAAAATTGAATCCTAGACATAAAAAACCCCATCACTCATCATGAGCGCATGATTACCTGTACATGTTGTTCTTCTTGTAATCCTTCGTTAAGCAATACCTGCACCTGTACGGGGTACCCGTAGCAGTAACTTCATATGTCGCCCTGCGAGCCGGTATACTGGTACGTGTACGATTCGCAACCATGTTTCCTCATCAACTCACCGACTCTCTCGCTGTGAACCCCACCTTGCCTCGCTTCGGTAGCGATACACCTATCGCTATCGCAGAGCCGAGTCTTTCTCAAGTTTGTCTCCGCCGCAGGTCGGTAATTGTACTGGTGCCTGCAGCCGATCGTCGATAGCAACAGGCTGGGTAGCTGCACTGCTTGGCGACCGTTCAGCATCGGCGGGCGGGCAACAACGTTGGCAGTGCTTGTGGTTGTGATGTCGGACGGGAGAACGGAGGCACTCTGCAACAATGAGGCGGTAGAGCGTCGCGGGAGAGAAGGCACTATAGCGGGGGACGTCGAAGTCGACTGTGTATCAGAGGGAGAGCAGGCCGAGTGGTATGCAAGTCGCGTACATATAGGTTGTGGTTGAGTAAACCGAACAGCGCTGGCGTACGACCCCACCGCAAGGTCTAATAGCCCGCTTGTCGCAGGTCGAGGGAGACAGTGGGGATCGGCAGAGCGCATCTTGTGAGTGTTTTGACCGGCGCATTTTGTATGCTGTGCTCCGGGACACTGTATGGTTTCGGCGCCTACAGCGAAGACCTGAAAACTCTTCTCGGCTGGACGGAGTCGCAGATGGAAGTTGTCGGGTATATGGTATGCGAGCGGCATTTAACTTGTTACCGAGACTGGCAGACTCGTGAGGAAGCGTGCACAAGAGCAGTGGGTGAAATTATTATAGCTAACGAAGACTGTCTGTGCGTTGTTCCAAGGGAGACTTTGGGGTTTATCTCAGCGGACCCATCACAGGCGCTTTTCAGGTTCGTCCTGTCCAATGTCCTAACGCGTCTCTGAGCCCCCGTATTTCATTTAATGATATGGAAAGCGAATCGATCGCCACCCAGTGATGGCTACTCCGCCACTGAGACTGCCGTTCTGCTGTTCTGGTGATCGCAAGGACATTTATGGTCCGAGACTTTCCTGCTCCATTGCTGCTGCGCTGCTGTTGGCTGGGTACGGAGGCATGGCGGTGTGTCTGGCCTTCGGGAAGGGCACTTCTCCAGTGCTGTTTGGCCCACTGCTTTCTCTCGCCGGTAAGGGGTTGAGTGGATGTAGGCAGTAGCCAACAGGGGGAGAGGGGAAAAGTGCATCTCTCTGCTCCTCTTCTCATGTTAATTACGTCTGTTCCACTTCATACGATGGGTGATAGCTCAGATGGCTGATAATTTTCCTATTGCCATGCACAGGTATCGGCTCTGGCCTCCTATACGTCTCTTCGCTGTCGACAAATATCGAGATTTTTCCTGAGAATTACCGAGGCAAGCTGGTGGGGCTGCTTGTGAGCTTGTTCGGCCTGAGCGCGCTGGTATTCACGACGGTTTACAGGACAGTATTTCAGGGTGATAACGCACTAGCATTTCTGGGATTTATGGCCACTGCGTGTGGGGGTGCAGCCCTGCTGGGAACCGGTACCTTCCCACTCGTCCTTCAGAGTGTTGGCTGCGGTCGGTGGGAAAAATCAGGGAGCGTTTCCGCTTCCAGGGACTTGAGCTCAGTGTTGCTAAAAGTGAAGGAGTCATTCCTTATGTTGTTGGCCAGCAGAGTGTTCTGGCTCTTCTTCTCCATCTTCTTTCTCATCTCCGGCAACGGCCTGTTCGTGATTAACAATGCAGCAAGCATTGCCAAATCTATTGACCCAGCGCAGGGTTCAAACATGAAGACGAGCCTGGTGATTGCTCTGTCAGCTTGCAACTGGTTCGGACGCCTTGCGTCAGGTGTGATCAGCGATTCGTTGACAGCACGGCGTGGTGTCTTCTTCATTGTGTCTTCAGTTATATTTGCAGCAGCTGTCACCATCACGCTGGCTGTACAGAGCACGGAGATCCTGTATGTGTTTGTGATGGGAGTTGGCATTGCCTACGGCGTCATGTGGTCCATCCTTCCAACGTGTATTTCTGAGGTATTTGGGGCTGAAAACTTTGGGCAGAATTGGGGTGTGTCTCTCCTGGCGCCTGCAGCCGGGGGGCTGCTGTTCAACTTTATAGCTGGTGTGGCTTACGACGCGCACAGTGGTGGGAGCGGGTCCTGCACTGGCTGGAGCTGCTTCCATGTTTCTTTGGTGCTGGCGCTTGGCAGCTGCGCGGTTGCCTGTTTACTATCGATCTTCTCAGTGCCAAGTACTGACAGGGGTAGGAAAGAAGGCTTCCAGGAACTCGTGCAGGACTAGCAGTCGGCATTCTTGCAAATATATGTCACATGTATCAATGTCCAATATTAAATCACTATATTACAATTGCCAGTGAGAGCGCATGGTGGACGCACGATTCATGTTTTAGTGTACACATTTGTCTTACGCCGAAAGCGAACAGAGTTCACCTCGCGAAAAACAGCTCACCTGAAACCCCTCTCCGGGTGCTGGCAAATACATTCTACTATTGAAACAGACAGATCGAAATGAGCGAAACAATGGGGAGTCAGCTGCCCTGCAGCCGGTACAGGGGAGGCAAGGAGGGCAGCTGACCTACACTCATACTACACTTGCATTGTACATTCAGCCGGAAGATCACCACGTCACATGGTATGCTGGGGTGGAGCTGTTCAGCTGCTGCTGTGCTGAGCCTGTCCATCACTCTGCCTCACGCTGCCCCTCTTTCGGTTCACCTTGTGTGACAGAGTGTAGTGGTTCTGGTCCAGGTGGGTCTTTATCACGTTCAGGTTGGAGTTTTTCACGTGCTGGGGCAGCCCTTTGGCAGCCACCTCCGCAAGCTCATCTCGTACTGCCAGCACCTGCTGCGCAAGCGTGACAGGATGGATTATCATGGTGTTCTTTGTCACGGGGTCGATGCTGGCATACGGCTGTCTCTTCATAAGCTTGAGCACGAAATCATTCCCTTCGATTGGAGGGCACTCGCGAGTGAAGTTTGTCAGCCACTCGAACACTTGAGGGCTGTCAACGTTCAGCTGGCACAGGACCAGTTGAGTGGCACGGGCGGTAAGCACGCGGGTAAGAACCACCTGGGTCTCACTGGCATGGGAGCGCAACGGAATGTATCAGCTGTGACCGAGAGAAGGACATTGCAGGTTTGATGGGAAATCAGACTGGACAAGTGCTTCACAAACAAGTGACGTGGTAGTCTTCTCACCGCTCAAAGTCGGTTTCATCATGGTAAGGATCTTTGCCTCCAAATTCGCTGCCAAAACCCCTGCACACACCCACAGGTAACAACGGATGTCAGGGACCTGACATAGATGGAGACAGATACGTCTTTAAAACCCTCGACAGACGGTTAACGGAGCATCCACCCGAACGAGACGCAGTCGCGACTTCAACAGTCCGGATCTCCCGCACAAATTCCAGGACACACTGTTATGTAACTCGATCAGTAGACTAATGCAGTGTAGAGCGCATGCTAATGTCTCGACACGTCCCAGTCAATCCCACGTGACACCCATAACGTCAGAAATTTGAACGTGTCACCGTCAGGCCGCTGGCACAAACGGCATCGACGTGTCGGGAGAAAGGATACGCCACGAGGTCGCCCATAAGAGAAAAATACGGACAGCAGTGGAGTCTGATACGGAAAATATATCCCTCGTACCAATTGAAGAAAATAGAAAATACCCAGAAGCCTTTGCATCGTCCTTTTGGGACAACAGCAAACCGGCGACTATTGAGCGCGCCACGCCCTAACAATGGGCCCACGACTTCCCGGACAAGAAAGAAACACCCTTCTACATGGAAAAGGTGCAGTTAAATGGTGACCAAGCGAAAACAGACAGAAAATCGGGGAAAGCGCCAGTGAGAAAGCGGTTGTGGCGAGCAGGAATCATTCAGACAGAGCACGCCAGCTTCGTTTCTGTCGAGACAGCCTGGAAAACCTATGTCACGTGAGCCCGATAATCCTCTTATGGACTGGCAGCGAAACACATTTTCGACATATTCGCCTTTCGGCACGTCCTGGTTTAGGCTTGGCAAGGAAGCGTACCTTTTGGCACATACAGCCACTTTTCTTCCAGGGGCGAATTTACTTCCTTTAGGGGCAACGAACCGTCCGACAGTGAGAGACGGGCGTGAGACAGACGAAGCTCGACTCGCTCCGACAGCACTGGAAACGGCCCGCCTTGACGCGAGTACGGAAGTTCTGTAATACTTCATAGAACTCAGTTGCATGTTTGGAACGAGGCAGTGAGTGAGTTGACTGGCGAACGCTGTAAACGGCCAAAGCTTGAAGCAGTGGACGAGAGTGACTGTCACACGGCTGGCACGCGGAAAAGACGAAACTACCGCGAGGGCGGGTAGGTGCAGGCAGTCGCTGTTGGGCGCACTTTCTTTTGCCAGTCGTTGTATGGGTGAACCGGTTCTTAGCCCCTTTTTATAGTACAGGTAGGGTGGTTCAAACTTCGCTAATGGTCTTCCGGTCAAATAATGATAACATGACCAACATTAAGCGTCTCTTAGAAGAGTGCTATCAGAATAGTGTGCCTCGGGGAGCTTTCTCTGTGCTGGTCGCCAGCAGGGCGTGGCAGCAAATTCATCACGGAAAGTGTACGGCGGTGCTCGTCAGCACATCGCCTAGAGGGTACGTACTATCGAATATACTGCACCGAATCGATGCGCTGTCCAAAACTCCAAATGTGGTACGGATCGCGTCTCCAGTGATATTTCGTCCAGCAGCACAGCATTGCCCGTACCTGTACACACATCGTCTTTCTATATGGTCAGATTGATTTGAATCTAGAGGTTTACATATCCAATATCATGTGTACGGGACAGTAACTCTAGCGGTTACTGTTACCGTTAATTAACGGCGCGTCCCACATGCAGGGCAACCACCTTGCCCGAGCAGTTAGACGCAGCCAACGACCAACGACTTCCCCAACGGTCAGCTCTAGCTAGCCCGTGCCTTATGAGCCGTAGCTAGCCACGAGCCTAGGCACTCTCTGCTTTCGCGCTCAGCCAATCTAGGCTTCGCGCGAATGCAGTCTCGACTCTAGTAGTCGAGTAGGGTGTCAATCTTACTTTCGTCCCATGCGCACTCGAGCGTCACGCGACACTTCCCCTCGTTCAGCTACAGCGTTCCCCAATATGCAGCCTGATCAGTCCACATCCGCCGCAGCGGCCGACCCTCACGCTACCTCACTCGAACAACGCACAGCCGAACAGATTCGTACGGCAGTTTTGGCTTCAGAACAACGGATAACGGAACAGTTTTTGGCGGCTAACGCTGCCTTACTCACCCAGCTCCGAGAGACGACAGCCACACCTGCTGCTACTAATCCACAGCAGTCCATTCCCACCGACGCGACCACAGCGACGGAGGGTGGTAAGGCGGCTCCCGAGCCACCTATCGACCTGCTCGACGACGAACCCGATCCCTCCGCGACCGATTTCGTCGACTTCACCTACTACGGCGAAGTCATCCCGGCCGGCCTCGAACGGCCCCCTCGTGACATCGAAGAGCCACGTCTGTGGACCCTCACGGACGACACCGCCCGCACTCTAAGCGACAAGCGCACCCAAGCCGCTTACGACGAGTACCTACACATTGGGTGCTATGCCTTCTTCGACAGCTGCGCCAACGCGGCAATTGGCGAGGCTCTGGACGCGCTGTCACAAGGCCCACCTCTATCGACAAAGCAGACGGCAGCGATTACCCTCATCCGAGCGGGTCATCGCACCCACATGGCGACGGAGGAGGCCGCCCGTACTAGATTGGGCTTCCTCCGCCTCACCAAGGGCGGACAAACGAGCACGGATGCGGACCGCGTCTTTGCCGAATTGGCCCACGAGCGCTTTTGCCGACCACGCCCTACCGCGGTCTCCGGCACATTGGATGCGCTCCGCCAAGCGTTCGTCGACCGCACGCTGGAAGTCAGCCTACACGCCGCCAGCAAGGCCGCCGCCGGTGCCGCCTTCGCCAAAGTCACCCCAGACAGGCCCCCCGGTCCCGACGCACGAGCCCGCAAGGCCGCCGCCGACAAACGCAAAGCCGCAGCAGCAGCAGCAGCGGCAGCCCGCGCCACCGCGCCACCCAAGCCGACCGACTCGGCTAAACCCACGACCAAAAAATGACGGTGTGGCCCGCCGCGCCGATTCCTGCTCCCCGACATCTTCCTTCATGCGCCACCGCGTACGTCGAAGATGGCGGGAGTGGGAGCGCATCGGCGCGAGCGGCCAAGTCCTAAATTGGATCCGCCATAAGCGGCAACATCGGCTTCGATAACGTATCCTACCGTCACTAAAGACAGTAAAAAGATCCAAAGTACTACTTAAGTACTACTACACCACATACCGGGGATGGGTCGGTAGCTCGAATGAGCAACACCGACCGTCTTCGCTCTGGGCCTGGCCTCCCATCGAGCGCTAGACTGGTGGACAGGGCCGCTGAACAGCGTGTACCATCCACCTCTCCCCACCTGAGCCTAGCTCACAATGGTCAGTGGATCCGTAGCGACACCAGACGGTACACACTCAAAGGCGCAGCTTCCAGGGATTTGAATTTCATCCCCCCGACAGCTATCGCGCCATCCACTTCGAAAACCACACATGTACCCGTCAAAGTACTACGAAAGAACAAAAACAAACATCGCTTACAAAAAGATCCCCCCCAGGGGAACGGCGCGCCACACCGCGCCCCTCCGAGCGTCCGGACGTTCCCGTCCGCCGCCAACATCCAACAAACCCAGGTCCCACCAGGCCTGGTCGCGTGCAGCCAACACGCGTACGAAACTCAAACACCTTCTCGAAAAGCCGCAATTAACCCCACTGCTTCTCTCACACACTCGAAATCCAACTCGATCGAAATGTCCTCGACCCCTTCCCCCCCCCCCACTCACAGACGGATGCTCATGCCATTGCGGGATCGGCGCGCGAATGCGCCCGCCGCGGACCCCTACAACCCCAGGAGCTATCCAGCGGGACATCCGCCCGCTCTACTCAACCATGTGTCCCAGCCACCCCCATCCGCCCAAGCCCCGGACCTGGCATTGGAACCCTCACCAGCCAGAAGACTCCAGACGCCTCTGGTCCTCGCCGCCCCCGGGTCAACAACTGACCTGGGACGGGCCGCTGACTCACCGACCCACACAAACGACATGTACCGGTGCGATAGTCCCGCTCTGTCCCACAGAAAGGACCAGTCTAACACCCCCCATCCCCTCACAATAGCCCATGCTGATACTCTCTCTCAGCGCGCACTTAAACCGATACCTTTCCCACACCTTAGTGCGTCCCAACCACTGTGCTGTAAAGTTCGACCAATAATGCAACATCATGTACCTCGAAAAACATCTTCTTTAATCAGAGAAACAAAAAAATATTATTTTACAGGCCTGATCCCTGCCCCTGCAGAAGCCGCTGCCCTGATATGTGCTCACCGACGCCCCCCCCCCTCTCACGCTACCCACCTACCCCGCACCTACACTAGCCCTCTCGCAGCTGCTCAAATTGCCTGGCCTATCGCGCCGACCCTCGCCCTACACGCTCCCTCTCGACCGAACTCGCCGCTCGCCGACCGCCACCCCCCGTCCAACAATACGGCCCTGTATGGCACCCAGCAACCCCTCCCGCTAGCCTACACTGATACACTGGTTATCAGCGCCCTTAAGTCGAAACCCTCTCCCCACCTCAGTGCTTCCCAGCCAAAGAGCTGCACAGTTCGATCTATGATGCATCAACCTGTAACTCGCAATAAGTCGTTCTCCTTCAAATTTTTTTTTACAGGCCTGATCCTTACACGTGCACTAACCACCGCCCTGATGAGTCACCCCCGTCACCCCTCTCCCTGCTGCCCTCCCCCTGCTCCCTCGCTCTATCCCTCACTCGCTCCAGTCGTCGCTCCTCTCCGCTTCATCCTTTTCTTTTTTACCTTTCTTCCCTTTTTTACTTTTACCGCGATAACACGCCTAACCCAACAGACACTCGCGCTTACCTGCGATTACCACAATGTAGAACCTAGTGCACTCGTTCTCCCCACCCCCTTTTACACGCCCCATGCTCTGCCCTACTCGCCCGTCGCTGTGATCATGACAGTGCTTCCCCTGCTGAGTTTAGCCCACCCGACCTGCTCTACCCGAATAATTTACCGATCAACCGCCCCCCCGCGCACCCCCCTGCCCCGGAAATATCGCCCCTCCCTTACAGAAACAGTCTGGCAGTCACGAACCCGTAACATTCTCAGCGATACACGTACTCCCTCGCCCCTACAGTCCCCACTTCCTTTAGGCCTGCTCCGAGGCTTCTCTCGGAAGCCCCGAAGCACTTTTGATACGATATCGACAGCCCCCTCTGTCACAGTTCCCCATTATCGCCCTCCTTCTAATACCTACCACACCTTGATTACAGTTTTTCAATCCCCCCTCCCCTACCCTCTCATCCTCTCCCCGCCATCCCTACACTTACCACCCTCTCTTAAGCTCCAGAAGACCACCCGTTCCAAGGAGCTCCTACTCGCCGAAATGCGCAAGACGTCGACGAACGGACCCTCCGGAGCCTCACACCCTCGCCCTCCACAAGCCTCGGCCGGCAAGGCCGCTTATCATCATTAGTCCCCCACATGCCGGGCCTCAAGGCCCAGAGGTTAGACCCCACCACCAACCCCCCACCCCCCAGCTAGATATCCGACGACACACCACCACCTCCATGCTTCCACCAACTCTCCCGGCCCACTTTACTCCACGCACCTGTTGCACCGTCCTACATAACTACCTCTTCGACCTTAACCTTGAATACGGCCTCCCTACACCCATCGGCTGCCTCGATTCCTCTGCGGTGCTATCCTTCCAATGGGGTCGTTACCAGGACCTCTCCAACCTCTACTGCCTTGCTACGACGTTATCCAAACTCCACTCCACTCCCACCACCTCGTACACAGTTATCACTAACAACGAAGTCGATAACCACCACTACAACTCCCAATTCCCCAGCCCCTGGACTAATCTCGCCCATCGAAGCATCCCCCCCCGTCCGGGGACGCCTAACCACTCTCTCGTGATTCTCACATGGCAACACTCACACTTCGGCCTCCTACACCTAACTCACACCTCAGCCACATGGATCGACTCTCTTCATCACCCTCCTCCGCCCGACCTCCTCGCCCGCTCTCTCAATCTCCTCTCTGACTGGAACTCCTCCCCCCCGCCTCCCGACGGAGCATGGTCATGCGGTACCCACGCCCTCTTGACACCTACTTCATCACCACAGCCCCCCCGGACCAACC